>CAWUFW010023636.1:0-72203 GCA_963921515.1 Calotriton arnoldi
GCAGTGATTAGATAAAGACATGGAACTGGCTGGGTGAATGGAGGAGTGCATGGGTAGTGACAAGGAGATGGCTGGACTGCATCAGTAGTGCTCAGGGGATTGTAGCAGTGCATGTGTTAGTGCCTGGGTCATTGCATGAGTACATGGGTAGTGACTGGATGATCAGAGTACTGCAAGGAGAGTGCATGGTGAATTTATAAGTGCTTGGGTTTGGCGGAGTGATTGGATAAGTATATGGTGCTGGCTGGGTGATTGGAGGAGTGCATGGGTAGTGACAAGGAGATGGCTGGACTGAATCAGTAGTGCTCAGGGAATTGCAGCAGTGCATGTGTTTGTGCCTGGATCATTCCATGAGTACATGGGTAGTGACTGGATGATTAGAGTACTGCAAGGAGAGTGTATGGTGAATTTATAAGTGCTTGTGTTTTGGCGCAGTGAATAGATAAGGACATGGAACTGGCTGGGTGATTGGAGGAGTGCATGGGTAGTGACAAGGAGATGGCTGGACTGCATCAGTAGTGCTCAGGGCATTATAGCAGTACATGTGTTAGTGCCTGGGTCATTGCATGAGTACATGGGTAGTGACTAGATGATTACAGTACTGCAAGGAGAGTGCATGGTGAATTTATAAGTGCTTGTGTTTTGGTGCAGTGATTAGATAAGGACATGGAACTGGCTGGGTGATTGGAGGAGTACATGGGTAGTGACAAGGAGATGGCTGGACTGCATCAGTAGTGCTCAGGGGATTGTAGCAGTGCATGTGTTAGTGCCAGGGTCATTGCATGAGTACATGGGTAGTGACTGGATGATTACAGTACTGCAAGGAGAGTGCATGGTGAATTTATAAGTGCTTGTGTTTTGGCGCAGTGATTAGATAAGGACATGGAACTGGCTGGGTGATTGGAGGAGTGCATGGGTAGTGACAAGGAGATGGCTGGACTGCAATAGTAGTGCTCAGGGGATTATAGCAGTGCATGTGTTAGTGCCTGGGTGATTGCATAAGTACATGGGTACTGACTGTGTGATTAGAGTACTGCAAGGAGAGTGCATTGTGAATTTATAAGTGCTTGTTTTTTGGTGCAGTGATTAGATAAGGACATGGAACTGGCTGGGTAATTGGAGGAGTGCATGGGAGTGACAAGGAGATGGCTGGACTGCATCAGTAGTGCTCAGGGGATTGTAGCAGTGCATGTGTTAGTGCCTGGGTCATTGCATGAGTACATGGGTAGTGACTGGATGATTAGAGTACTGCAAGGAGAGTGCATGGTGAATTTATAAGTGCTTGGGTTTTGGCGGAGTGATTGGATAAGTATATGTTGCTGGCTGGGTGATTGGGGGAGTGCATGGGTAGTGACAAGGATATGGCTGGACTGAATCAGTAGTGCTCAGGGAATTGTAGCAGTGCATGTGTTTGTGCCTGGGTCATTCCATGAGTACATGGGTAGTGACTGGATGATTAGAGTACTGCAAGGTGAGAGCATGGTGAATTTATAAGTGCTTGTGCTTTGGCGCAGTGATTAGATAAGGAGATGGAACTGTCTGGGTGATTGGAGGAGTGCATGGGTAGTGACAAGGAGATGGCTGGACTGCATCAGTAGTGCTCAGGGGATTGTAGGAGTGCATGTGTTAGTGCCTGGGTCATTGCATGAGTACATGGGTAGTGACTGGATGATTACAGTACTGCAAGGAGAGTGCATGGTGAATTTATAAGTGCTTTCTGTTTTGGCGCAGTGATTAGATAAGGACATGGAACTGGCTGGGTGATTGGAGGAGTGCATGGGTAGTGACAAGGAGATGGCTGGACTGCATCAGTAGTGCTCAGGGGATTGTAGCAGTGCATGTGTTAGTGCCTGGGTCATTGCATGAGTACATGGGTAGTGACTGGATGATTACAGTACTGCAAGGAGAGTGCATGGTGAATTTATAAGTGCTTGTGTTTTGGCGCAGTGATTAGATAAGGACATGGAACTGGCTGGGTGTTTGGAGGAGTGCATGGGTAGTGACAAGGAGATGGCTGGACTGCAATAGTAGTGCTCAGGGGATTATAGCAGTGCATGTGTTAGTGCCTGGGTCATTGCATAAGTACATGGGTACTGACTGGATGATTAGAGTACTGCAAGGAGAGTGCATAGTGAATTTATAAGTGCTTGTGTTTTAGCGCAGTGATTAGATAAGGACATGGAACTGGCTGGGTGATTGGAGGAGTGCATGGGTAGTGACTAGGAGATGGCTGGACTGCATCAGTAGTGCTCAGGGGATTGTAGCAGTACATGTGTTAGTGCCTGGGTCATTGCATGAGTACATGGGTAGTGACTGGATGATTAGAGTACTGCAAGGAGAGTGCATGGTGAATTTATAAGTGCTTGTGTTTTGGCGCAGTGATTAGATAAGGACATGGAACTGGCTGGGTGATTGGAGGAGTGCATGGGTAGTGACAAGGAGATGGCTGGACTGCATCAGTAGTGCTCAGGGGATTGTAGCAGTGCATGTATGAGTGCCTGGGTCATTGCATAAGTACATGGGTACTGACTGGATGATTAGAGTCCTGCAAGGAGAGTGCATAGTGAATTTATAAGTGCTTGTGTTTTGGCGCAGTGATTAGATAAGGACATGGAACTGGCTGGGTGATTGGAGGAGTGCATGGGTAGTGAAAAGGAGATGGCTGGACTGCATCAGTAGTGCTCAGGGGATTGTAGCAGTGCATGTGTTAGTGCCTGGGTCATTGCATGAGTACATGGTTAGTGACTGGATGATTAGAGTACTGCAAGGAGAGTGCATGGTGAATTTATAAGTGCTTGTGTTTTGGCGCAGTGATTAGATAAGGACATGGAACTGGCTGGGTGATTGGAGGAGTGCATGGGTAGTGACAAGGAGATGGCTGGACTGCATCAGTAGTGCTCAGGGGATTGTAGCAGTGCATGTGTTAGTGCCTGGGTCATTGCATGAGTACATGGGTAGTGACTGGATGATTAGAGTACTGCAAGGAGAGTGCATGGTAAATTTTTAAGTGCTTGTGTTTTGGCGCAGTGAATAGATAAGGACATGGAACTGGCTGGGTGATTGGAGGAGTGCATGGGTAGTGACAAGGAGATGGCTGGACTGCATCAGTAGTGCTCAGGGGATTGTAGCAGTGCATGTGTTAGTGCCTGGGTCATTGCATAACTACATGGCTACTGACTGGATGACTAGAGTACTGCAAGGAGAGTGCATGGTGAATTTATAAGTGCTTGTGTTTTGGCGGAGTGATTGGATAAGTACATGGAACTGGCTGGGTGATTGGAGGAGTGCATGGGTAGTGACAAGGAGATGGCTGGACTGCATCAGTAGTGCTCAGCGGATTGTAGCACTGCATGTGTTAGTGCCTGGGCCATTGCATAAGTACATGGGTACTGACTGGATGATTACAGTACTGCAAGGAGAGTGCATGGTGAATTTATAAGTGGTTGGGTTTTGGCTGAGTGATTGGATAAGTACATGGTGTTGGCTGGGTGATTGGAGGAGTTCATAGGTAGTGACAAGGAGATGGCTGGACTGCATCAGTAGTTCTCAGGGGATTGTAGCAGTGCATATGTTTGTGCCTGGGTCATTGCATGAGTACATGGGTAGTGACTGGATGATTAGATTACTGCAAGGAGAGTGCATGGTGAATTTATAAGTGCTTGTGTTTTGGCGCAGTGATTAGATAAGGACATGGAACTGGCTGGGTGATTGGAGGAGTGCATGGGTAGTGACAAGGAGATGGCTGGACTGCATCAGTAGTGCTCAGGGGATTGTAGCAGTGCATGTGTTAGTGCCTGGGTCATTGCATGAGTACATGGGTAGTGACTGGATGATTAGAGTACTGCATGGTGAATTTATAAGTGCTTGTGTTTTGGCGCAGTGATTAGATAAGGACATGGAACTGGCTGGGTGATTGGAGGAGTGTATGGGTAGTGACAAGGAGATGACTGGACTGCATCAGTAGTGCTCAGGGGATTGTAGCAGTGCATGTGTTAGTGCCTGGGTCATTGCATGAGTACATGGGTAGTGACTGGATGATTACAGTACTGCAAGGAGAGTGCATGGTGAATTTATAAGTGCTTGTGTTTTGGCGCAGTGATTAGATAAGGACATGGAACTGGCTGGGTGATTGGGGGAGTGCATGGGTAGTGACAAGGAGATGGCTGGACTGCAATAGTAGTGCTCAGGGGATTGTAGCAGTGCATGTGTTAGTGCCTGGCTCATTGCATAAGTACATGGGTACTGACTGGATGATTAGAGTACTGCAAGGAGAGTACATATTGAATTTATAAGTGCTTGTGTTTTGGCGCAGTGATTAGATAAGGACATGTAACTGGCTGGGTAATTGGAGGAGTGCATGGGTAGTGACAAGGAGATGGCTGGACTGCATCAGTAGTGCTCAGGGGATTGTAGCAGTGCATGTGTTAGTGCCTGGGTCATTGCATGAGTACATGGGTAGTGACTGGATGATTAGAGTACTGCATGGTGAATTTATAAGTGCTTGTGTTTTGGCGCAGTGATTAGATAAGGACATGGAACTGGCTGGGTGATTGGAGGAGTGTATGGGTAGTGACAAGGAGATGGCTGGACTGCATCAGTAGTGCTCAGGGGATTGTAGCAGTGCATGTGTTAGTGCCTGGGTCATTGCATGAGTACATGGGTAGTGACTGGATGATTACAGTACTGCAAGGAGAGTGCATGGTGAATTTATAAGTGCTTGTGTTTTGGCGCAGTGATTAGATAAGGATATGGAACTGGCTGGGTGATTGGGGGAGTGCATGGGTAGTGACAAGGAGATGGCTGGACTGCAATAGTAGTGCTCAGGGGATTGTAGCAGTGCATGTGTTAGTGCCTGGCTCATTGCATAAGTACATGGGTACTGACTGGATGATTAGAGTACTGCAAGGAGAGTACATATTGAATTTATAAGTGCTTGTGTTTTGGCGCAGTGATTAGATAAGGACATGTAACTGGCTGGGTAATTGGAGGAGTGCATGGGTAGTGACAAGGAGATGGCTGGACTGCATCAGTAGTGCTCAGGGGATTGTAGTAGTGCATGTGTTAGTGCCTGGGTCATTGCATGAGTACATGGGTAGTGACTGGATGATTAGAGTGCTGCAAGTAGAGTGCATGGTGAATTTATAAGTGCTTGTGTTTTGGCGCAGTGATTAGATAAGGACATGGAACTGGCTGGGTGATTGGAGGAGTGCATGGGTAGTGACAAGGAGATGGCTGGACTGCATCAGTAGTGCTCAGGGGATTGTAGCAGTACATGTGTTAGTGCCTGGGTCATTGCATAAGTACATGGGTACTGACTGGATGATTAGAGTACTGCAAGGAGAGTGCATAGTGAATTTATAAGTGCTTGTGTTTTGGCGCAGTGATTAGATAAGGACATGGAACTGGCTGGGTGATTGGAGGAGTGCATGGGTAGTGAAAAGGAGATGGCTGGACTGCATCAGTAGTGCTCAGTGGATTGTAGCAGTGCATGTGTTAGTGCCTGGGTCATTGCATGAGTACATGGGTAGTGACTGGATGATTAGAGCACTGCAAGGAGAGTGCATGGTGAATTTATAAGTGCTTGTGTTTTGGCGCAGTGATTAGATAAGGACATGTAACTGGCTGGGTGATTGGAGGAGTGCATGGGTAGTGACAAGGAGATGGCTGGACTGCATCAGTAGTGCACAGGGGATTGTAGCAGTGCATGTGTTTGTGCCTGGGTCATTGCATGTGTACATGGGTAGTGACTGGGTGATTAGAGTACTGCAAGGAGAGTGCATGGTGAATTTATAAGTGCTTGTGTTTTGGCGCAGTGAATAGATAAGGACATGGAACTGGCTGGGTGATTGGAGGAGTGCGTACTAGGGCGTACTATTTAGTATTCTTATGACGGGGTGGTGTCCCGCGTTTTTCGAACTGCCGAAGCCTCTGAGGAGGAGTTGAGATACTCCAGAAACGCGTCAGGCATTAACGGCGGTCGAGCTGCTCATGGAATCGGGGTGCTGGATGTGCGCATACCATTAAAGGCTTGATCCTTGTGGCTGCTGTTCGAGTGCTCCTTGTACTTTGGGTACTCTTGGAGCTTTTTTATTAAACGCGGCTACCCTGCCGCGGAGGAGCACCACCCCGAGATTGAAGGGGGCCACGTGGGTTGGTATTTACCGAGCCAGAAAAGTGGAACAGCAACTAAGGATTTAGCGCGCACTAGCATTCCAAGGCCCATTGAGGGCTTGCTACTTTTGCCAGCAGTAATCAATAGCGCTAACCATCTGTGGAATTATTATGGACTCTACAAATCCCAGACTGCCCATTCAGGGCGTACTATTTAGTATCCTTATGACGGGGTGGTGTCCCGCGCTTTTTCGAACTGCTGAAGCCTCTGAGGAGGAGTTGAGATACTCCAGAAACGCGTCAGGCATTAACGGCGGTCGAGCTGCTCATGGAATCGGGGTGCTGGATGTGCGCATACCATTAAAGGCTTGATGCTTGTGGCTGCTGTTGGAGTGCTCCTTGTACGTTGGGTACTCTTGGAGCTTTTTTATTAAACGCGGCTACCCTGCCGCGAAGGAGCACCACCCCGAGTTTGAAGGGGGCCACGTGGGTTGGTATTTACCGAGCCAGAAGAGTGGAACAGCAACTAAGGATTTAGCGCGCACTAGCATTCCGAGGCCCATTGAGGGCTTGCTACTTTTGCCAGCAGTAATCAAAAGCGCTAACCATCTGTGGAATTATTATGGACACTACAAATCCCAGACTGCCCATTCAGGGCGTACTATTTAGTATTCTTATGACGAGGTGGTGTCCCGTGCTTTTACGAACTGCCGAATCCTCTGAGGAGGAGTTGAGATACTCCAGAAACGCGTCAGGCATTAACGGCGGTCGAGCTGCTCATGGAATCGGTGTGCTGGATGTGTGCGCATACCATTAAAGGCTTGATGCTTGTGGCTGCTGTTGGAGTGCTCCTTGTACATTGGGCACTCTTGGAGCTTTTTTATTTAACGCAGCTCTGCCGTGGAGGAGCACCACCCCGAGATTGAAGGGGGCCATGTGGGTTGGTATTTATCGAGCCAGAAGAGTGGAACAGCAACTAAGGATTTAGAGCGCACTAGCATTCCGAGGCCCATTGAGGGCTTGCTACTTTTGCCAGCAGTAATCAATAGCGCTAACCATCCGTGGAATTATTATGGACACTACAAATCCCAGACTGTCCATTCAGGGCGTACTATTTAGTATTCTTATGACGGGGTGGTGTCCCATGCTTTTTTGAACTGCCGAAGCCTCTGAGGAGGAGTTGAGATACTCCAGAAACGCGTCAGGCATTAACGGCGGTCGAGCTGCTCATGGAATCGGGGTGCTGGATGTGCGCATACCATTAAAGGCTTGATGCTTGTGGCTGCTGTTCGAGTGCTCCTTGTATGTTGGGTACTTTTGGAGCTTTTTTATATATATATATATATATATATATATGTATACACGTTCCAGTCCCACCATTTTTGCCTGCCAAACTCACGGCGGGTCCCTGTCCGTTGCGTGGAGGTGGATTCCACGTGTAAACATCAAGCTCCAAGAGCTTTATATATATATATATATATATATATATATATATATATATATATATATATATATATATATATATATATATATATAAATTCAGTGAAAAAAAACACAGTTTTCGGGGCGTTATAGTTAGGCTGACACTTCACTCGTACAAAACCAAACCAGAGAAATTCAGCCGATATAGTTAGCTGAGCTAACTATAACTCATGCCCCCGCAATGCACTGCTGATGACGTCACATATTACATCACTCATGACATGGTCAATGACATCACTGATGACATCTCAAATTACATCACTGATGACATCACTGATGACATCATCCAGTGACTCGGTGTTTCTAAAAAGTTTACGAATGTTATATATATACGCCAAGGTGTATTTAAAGAATGACTGGGTGTATTTGTGTCTGAATGGATGATTTAGTGGGTGCGTGACTGACTGTATAAGTGAGTGATTAAACGTGTCTTAGTGAATGCATGGGTGAATGACTAATCTGTATGTATGTCTGTATCAGTCTGTTAGTTGGTGTGTAAGTGGCTGCATGGGTTGGTGAGTAGCTATATGAGTATGTATATGGGTTATTGATTAGTTGTCTGAGTACCTGTATGGGTGCCTGAGTGTCTGTGTGGGTGGGTGGAGGGGTGTGTGACTCCCTGCATGGATGTGTCAGTGGGTGATACATTGGGTGTATGGGTTCATTAATTGCGTCTGCGAGGGGCTGTATGGGTGAGTGAGTGTGTGTATCGCTGTGTTGGTGAGTGAATGGATGTCTCAGTGGTATATGTGTTAGTGACTACATATGTGAAAGGTAGTATATGTGAGTGTTGCAGTATAAAAGTGGCTATATGTGAGAGAGTGATTGTGAGAGTGGCTGTATGGATGAGTGTGTGGTTGTGTCAGTGATTGTATAAGACAGTAAATATGTGTTACTATCTGAATAAGTGAGGTGGTGTGTGTATAACTGCATAGGTGAGTAAATGGAGGTGTTATTGATTTTTTGGGTGACTTACTAGGTGTGTGAGTAACTTTATGGGTGAGTGGTGGTGTGTGAGTGTCTGTATGGGTATATGAGTGCATATATCAGTGGCTGTATTGATTAGTGACTGAGTGAATGAGTGACTTAACCCCTTCGATGCGCGTGACGAGCTCAGCTCGTCATGCTGCGCGGTAGCGCTGTGCGCATGACGAGCTGAGCTCGTCACGACCGCACCCGCGATCGGAATGTCCAGCACACGAGCGGAATTCCGATCGCGGTCAAGGGGTTAATGCATGAGTGAGTGGATGTGTGTATAGACGTATGAATCAATCAGACCCCCCAGGATATTGCGGCATGGATTAGCAAATTTAGCGGCACAAATATGGAAATTTAGCGGCACAAATATGGGAATTTAGTGGCATTTTGCGGCACTTTATTTTGCAATTTATTCAACACCAAACGCAGAGATCTTATTTTTGGAGGTATTTTACAACATGAAAGTTTACACCAAAGCACTGTGTACAGTATTAAGGTTGCCAGGTTTATCTACTGTATGTATCATGCAGTATTTATGTTCGCATTACTTTCAGCTTGAGCACTGTGCCATTGTTACATAAATTGATTTGTATCTCCTTAGTACGCAGTGTTTAATTTGTAAAAAAAAAAAAATAAGTGTCAGGACTCTCATCAGGAGACCACTACAGCTTGCACCACACATTGCCCCTGCCATGCTGCCAATGACAGTACCAACACAACTACTAACCATCACACTCCTACAAGTGTGGCAATTCCGACTATTTCAGGCCCCCAAAGCATTAAGAAAGGCTTGGGCGGCAGGTAATAGTCATTTTTAATGTATATTGAATTAATAATCAACTGCTGTTCTGGTTGCCTCTACATTAGCCAGACAGCACCATGCTTTTGTGTGTTTTTTGCTGGTAGGTGGAAGGGTTTTCTCCATGGGGAAAAATGTTTTATATCACTGGATTCTGACAATAAGTCACTTCATAGTGCCAGACCATTCAAAAGAATGGCCTCTCAGCTTTGTTCAGAGTAGGCTGTATTCAAGGCGTTGTCTTGCTAGCATTTTTAGTGCTCCTGCCTGCATCTCAGGGGAGAATGTCTGAGGCCTGTTGCAGTTGCACAGTTGCATCTAGGAAGGAATGCAGAGACAAACTAAAACGGCACTAGTCTAGTGCCGTTTTAGTTTGTCTCCGCATTCCTTCAATTTCGCGGGCACTTTTGTAAAAATCGCGGCATTTTTACAAAAGTGCCGATTTCGCGGCAAACCGCGAAATCGCGAAATCGCGAAATCCTGGAGGGTCTGATCAATGAGTGGCTATATACTAACTGGTATTGGTGTGTGCATGGTTTCGACAATGGTAGTCTGTATTTTAGAGTGGGTGTATGAAAGGTTATATTAGGTTGTGAGGAGTTGCATCAGATATTAAGTGGATAATGTCATCAGTGATGCCATTTGAGATGTCATCAGTGATGTCACTGACCATGTCATGAGTGATGTAATAGGTGACGTCATCAGCAGTGCATTGCGGAGGCGCAAGATATAGTTGGCTCAGCTATTGATGCCATCAAGACGCTCCTCAAAGGTCACAAATGTTAATTATTAGTTTTTTTTTGTTTTGCTGCTTATGTTTCTATGTTAAACAGCAACAGCACAGTTGGACTCTTTTACTTTTATTTTTTGGTTTAAAAAAATGAAAAACACCACCAAAAAAACCTTTTCAGAAAATACAAAAATATAAATATAAAATTGTTCTAATGGAACCACCTAAACTGGTAAAAAATTGAAAAATTGTACGTAATGAAAGTGATTGCTTGTATGAATGTGTGTATGATTACTGTTAGAATTGTGTATAAGTAGTGTCTCAGTGAATGAATGAGTACATGGGTAGTGTTTGAGGGAATGGGTGAGTTCAACAGTAGTGCCTGAGTGATTGCTTGAGTGCATCGATAGTGCTTGGGTGATTGAATGAGTGCAGGGGTACTGCATGGGTGATTGGAGGAGTGCATGGGTACTGCATGAGTAAAAGGATGACCGCAAGAGTAATGCGTGGGTCATTTGAAGAGTGCATAGGTAGAGCCAGAGGGAATGGATGGGTGCATGGGTAGTGCCTGAGTGAATGGTTGAGTGGAAGAGTAGTGGCTGAGTGATTGCATAACTGCATGGGTAGTGCCTAAGTGTTTGCATGAGTGCATGGGTAATGCCTGGGTGGTTGCATGAGTGCAGGGGTAGTGTGTGAGTGAATGGATGAGTGCATGGGTACTGCCTGAGTGAATGGTTGAATGCAAAAATAGGCCCTGGTTGATTGGATGACTGCATGCGTAGTGCCTGAGTGATTGCATGAGTGCAGGGGTACTGCCTGGGTTATTGAATGAGTGCATTGGTAATGCCTCAGTGAATGGATGAGTGCATGGTTAGTGCCTGGGACATTGGATGGGTGCCTGGGTAGTGCCTGAGAAAATGGATGGGTGCATGGGTAGTTCCTGAGTCAATGATTGAATTGAAGAATCATGCGTGAGTGATTGCATAAGTGCATGAGTAGTGCCTGGGTGATTGCATGAGTGCAGGGATAGTGCCTGGGTGATTGGATGAATGTATGGGTAGTGCCTGAGTAAAAGGTGAGTGCAAGGGTAATGTCTTGGTCTTTGTAAGACTGCATGGGTAGTGCCTGAGAGAATGGAAGAGTGCATGGTTAGTGCCTGAGTGAATAGTTGAGTACAAGAGTAGTGTGTGAGTGAATGCATAACTGCAGGGGTACTGCCTGGGTGATTAGATCAGTGCATGGGTAGTGTCTGAGTGAAAGGATGAGTGCAAGGGTAATCCCTGGGTCATTGCATGAGTGCATAGGTACTGCCCAGAATAATGGATGAGTGTATGGGTAGTGTTTGAGTGAATGGTTGAGTGCAAGAGTAGTGCCTGAGCGATTGCATGAGTGCATGGGCAGTGCCTGTGTGATTGCAAAAGTGCAGAGGTACTGCCTCAGTTATTGCATGAGTGCATGGGTAATGCCTGAGTGACTTCATGAGTGCAAGAGTAACATCTGGGTGATTAGATCAGTGCATAGGTACTGCATGAGTAAAAGGATGAATGTAAGAGTAATGCCTGGGTCATTTGAAGAGTGCATGGGTAGTGCCTGAGGGAATGGATGGGTGCATGGGTAGTGTCTGTGTGAATGGTTGAGTGCAAGAGTAGTGGCTGAGTGATTGCATAACTGCATGGGTAGTGTCTAAGTGATTGCATGAGTGCATGGGCAGTGCCTGGGTGATTGCATGAGTGCAGGGGTATTGTGTGAGTGAATGGATGAGTGCATGGGTACTGACTTAGTGAATGGTTGAATGCAAAAATAGTGCCTGTGTGATTGGATGACTGCATGCGTAGTGCCTGAGTGATTGCATGAGTGCTGGGGTACTGCCTAGGTTATTGCATGAGTGCATAGGTAATGCCTCAGTGAAAGGATGAGTGCATGGTTAGTGCCTGGGCCATTGGATGAGTGCTTAGGTAGTGCCTGAGAGAATGGATGAGTGCATGGGTAGTTCCTGAGTCAATGGTTGAATTCAAGAATAGTGCTTGAGTGATTGCACAAGTAGTGCCTGGGTGATTGCATGAGTGCAGGGATAGTGCCTGGGTGATTGGATGAGTGTATGGGTAGTGCTTGAGTGGTTGCATGAGTGCAGGGGTACTGCCTGGGAGATTGGATGACTCAATGGGTAGTGCCTGTGTGAAAGAAACAATGCAAGGGTAATGACTATGTCTTCCTATTAGTGCAAGGCTTGTGCTTCAGAGAATGGATAAGTACATGGGTAGTGCCTAGGTGATTGCGTAACTGGAGAAGTAGTGCCTGTGTGATTTGATGACTGCATGGTTACTGCCTGAGTGAATAGATGGGTGCATGTGTGGTGCCTGAGTGAATGGTGAGTGCATAGGTAGTGTTTGAGGGGAATGCATGATTGCAACAGTAGTGAGATATGGGGATATACAGTTGCAGATCCCCTGCAAGTGGTGGAAAATAATTTTTTTAAACGCCTTCTGTGTGTCCCTCAGGGGACCTCTAATTTAGCAGTGCATGAAGAACTGGGGATCCCCTATATTAGTGACATCCTTGCATTACGTCCATTGATTTTTTGGTTGAAATGTTGGTTAAACCCAGATCTGTCTTTTAACCATTTATTATTAAGAGAGTGTATGTTGTTAGAACAAGCCTCATGTATCCCTTGGCTAAATTATATTCAAAAGAGTTTTAAAGGGATAGGGCGTGGCGACCTGTATAGCAAGCCAGAATGCATAGTTAAGCAGGATGTCGTATCAAGCAGAATAGCTTTTATGAGTTTGTGGAGGATGGAAAGAGAAGCGAAAGAGTTGCTGAAACCCAGTGTACGCAATTTTATATTAACGAAAACCACCTTGTCAACCGAACCCTACCTTATGGGGTGTTTGTCTTCTCACGAAAAATATCTTTTAACAAGGTTTAGGATGAATCTATACCATCTCCTGTTGGTTAGACCAAAAGACCACAAGAGGGCAAGTGTGTCACTATCCTGCGGCTGCGACGGTGAGTCTCCGCAGGATTTGTTGCACTTTATGTTTGTTTGTCGATTTTATGAAGTTCCTCGTAGGATTTTTTTGGTCCCTTATTTAAAACGATTGAATTTTAGACAGGTTCGCCCCGCACTTTTGCACCTACAGATGCTGTCAACGGAGTCACTGTTTTTTACACTTGGCTATTTAAAAGCTTGTGTTAAATCGCGATCCTTTATGGATGTTTAACCTGTTATTTTATTAATGCATTTTTATTGTTCGAATGTATACTCCTATGTTTGCACTCATATAACGTGCATAATTTATACAAATGCTCCTGGGGGTTGCAGTTTTTAACATTCTTGTGGACTGTACATATGTATTTATTGCACATTGCACTTTACATTTTGAATTGCACTTGGGGAGTATGATTTTAATCTGACTTTTTTACCAGTTTAAGGAGACTTGATTTATATATTTTAATGTCTTTGTGTAACTTTTATGGTTTTGTTGTTAAAACCGAATAAAGTTTATTGATTGATTGAATGCATGATTGCAACAGTAGTGCCTGAGTGATTGTATAAGTGCATGGATAGTGCCTGGGTGATTGCATGAGTGCAGGGGTAGTGCCTGGGTGATTGGATGAGTGTATGGGTACTGCCTGAAAAGAAGTATAGATGCAATGGTAATGCCTGGGTAATTGGATGAGTGCATAGGTAGTGCCTGAGTGATTGCATGAGTGCAGGGGTAGTGCCTGGGTGTTAGGATGAGTGTATGGGTACTGCCTGAGTGGAACAATGGATGCAAGGGTCCTGCCTGGGTAATTGGATGAGTTCATGGGTAGTGCTTGGGTGATTGCATGAGTGCAGGGGTACTGTGTGTGTGAATGGATGAGTGCATGGATACTGCCTGAGTGAATGGTTGAATGCAAAAATAGAGCCTGGGTGATTGGATGACTGTGTGCATAGTGCCTGAGTGATTGCATGAGTGCAGGGGTACTGCCTGTGTGATTGGATGACTCAACGGGTAGTGCCTGTATGAAAGAAACAATACAAGGGTAATGAAAATGTCTTCCAATTAGTGCAAGACTTGTGCTTCAAAGAATGGATAAGTGCATGGGTAGTGTGTACGTGAAAGGATGACTGCCTGCCTGATTACATGAGCAATATAATGATAATTTTCAAGTAGTCTAAAGGATCAACATTATTTATATTAGAAACAAATAACATATAATTAAACTTTAAACATTTTTTCACGTTATCATACATATTATATTATGTATTCTTACCTTTTAAATAATTTAGATACATTACTGAGTACAAGTATTTTAGAGTAGTATTGTCCTACACAGCATTAACACTCTTCTCAAACTTCAACAGTACCTACTATAAAGAAGAAGAAAAACTGTTATTTAATGATAATATATTACTGAAATTATAATATTGTATTTTTAGCAACTCAACCTAATTTTAGAATTACATAACATTTTCAGATTCCCTTTTTTGCTGTTCTCAGATTCCACTTAACTTCACCAGACACAGTGATTTCAATGTGGTATCATGATTGAAAAGCTGGGAAATAAACAATCAAATTAATTGTAGAAAAAAAACCCAAATCAGCGTAAAGCATCATTTTTAATATGTGTACCTATGTGCTTTTCTATCTACACTTTGTTAATTACTTTCTTCAGTTACATAAACTCTATTATTTATCTCAAATACATTTGCCAAAATATAGACTCTCATTTACATCTGGTACAAAATAGACAACAAATATATAAACTATTTTCTTTTAAACAGAATTTTCCGAATCCAATATCAATTACTGCAAATAATAATCCAAACACTAATTATGAATAGTAATAGTTTGCATTCCTGTTTACTTTCTGTTCACATCTTCCCAATTGGCCGAATGATGTAGTCAAAACTTCGGCTTGAAAAATAACAAATATGAATTTGGTAATTCATAAGGCATTCTAGGTTTCAATTCCAAGTGGGCATCATTGCAATGTATCCATCCTTTATTACACTTTAAATATACAGTAAAGTGTCCAGATGTTGCAGTAGGTCCATCATGGAAAATGTTAGCCACTGCTATAAAAGTTCTTCCTGAAAAAGATATTTGACTTGCATTAAAATTTTTAATTTTAGTTTCCAATTTTCTTCCATTTGCTCTACAACGTTGTAGCATTAAAATTAGATATTTTCCAAATCTTTCTATATGTAATGTAGACAACATCTCTGATCTACAATGCCAACATCTCATATCCTGATTGGCTGTTTTTATCAATTTGTTAAAAGGTACTGATTTGCAGTCTGGTATCGTCAAGTATATGAATTGTTCTGTTTGTATTTCAGTGGTAGAAGTAAATGAACAGTCTTCACATTTATGATCCCATCTGTAACTTAGTCCAAAAAAGTATTCCTTCATCTTCTAATACTCCAAGCATAAGCATTAGAAATGCTTGTGCATCTTGTTGTATATTGAGAGTAAATGTCAAAGAACCAGTACATATATCCAAAAGATGTCGAACACCAGAAGCAGTATGCATTTTACTTCTATCAGTTACTAACTTTTCAAATGCATGTTGTAGTAAAGAACAGAATCTTTTTTCACGTTTTCTCATGATATGATGATGAAGATCTTGTAGATAAAAGACAACATTCAGATTCACATTAGCATAACAGTTGATACCCGAACTATTTTCCAACTGGTATCCTACAATCGCATCAACAGTTTCTATATTTTTTTTATATACACCTTCAAATTTCTCCTCATTTGTTTTCTTTTTTTGAACCTCAATTACCTCAATTCCATCTTAGACATTTTTCCATTTTGGACACACTACACGTTTCTCATATATGGGTTATTCACCTAAATCAGGAGCATAAAGTCTTCTTAAACTATTATATTCTACACAATTTGCATCAGCACTAACCTTTTTCTCATTGAAATCTATCAAATACAAACCAGACAATGTTCTTACTCGAGACAATGCAACGTATGCCATTCTCTCTTTGAACACTGCTCTTCCAATATTTACAAAAGCACTATCTATACTTAAACCTTGAGATTTATGAATAGTTACTACATATGCTAAAGACAGAGGAAACTGTTTTCTCCGAACATACAAATCTTTTATAAGCAAAAAAAGCACAACACAGCACCCAATCTGTCTTACCTCTTTAATCTGATCAAATTTTATAATCAAAAATTCTATTCCATCTCTGTTCTCAAATTTTACAAAATCAATAACTTTTCCCATTGCTCCATTTACTAAACCTTCTTCTTTCCATTCCATTCCATTCGATAACTTTATTTCGGTCTCAGGGACCATAAAAGTACATATCATAAAAACACAAGAAAATATATATACAATTAAGTCATGGATAATACGCAACCATACAATTACTTCATGTACCAATATAAAGAGCTATACATTTAAAGGCCTGTTAACCATGATAAAGTGCGATTTAGGTTCTTCAAGGACCTAGTCCTGGTCCAGTATTAAAGTGCAGTGCAGACATCTATTACAAAGGCAGGTTCTAAAATCCATTACGAATAAAAACTGTTAAAATTGAGACACTAAAACCAGAGTAAAATGAATGGAAATAAATGTGAAATAGTAAAACCGTGGATACTAGTTTAAAATGGTCCGCCGTACGTGCCACATAGAGTTTAAAAAGCGAGATACGGCGAAAACAATGGGGGCATGAGTGTCATACTTTAGGACTCTGTATGCCACAGCGCAATGTACAAAGCCTAAATTCCTGCATAGTTGGATAAGCCAGCGCTGCCGAAGTAATGTATAGGCGGGGCAAAAGAAGAGAACATGTAGCTCTGTCTCTTCCTTGTAGTTACAAGCAGGGCATCCACCAGCATGGGTATTGGACAACTTATTTGTAAAGGCAAGGAGCGGTAGAGTCCCTAATCTGAACTGGACATACAGTTTCCTAGCCAAAATTGGTTGGATGTCATCCAGGAAAGGTTCCATACTGTACTCGTCTCTGGTTTGTATAAACTCGGCTGTCAATCGGCTGCAAGATGAGCTTTCCTGGATGACTGACAATTTGTATGTTCTATAGGATCTTATTAGTTCCAACATTGAAATTAAGGGGCATGATTCCTCGGGTGATCTCCATAGATCTACTTTACCCAGTTTGTTGCATAGGTCCCTTATATGTTTAAGCCAGGGTATTTTTATGATGCCCGGAATACTCAGGAGCTCTTTAAGCTCAGATCAGTAGGTAACCAATTCCAGGGTCACCAATAGCCGTCGCCAGAAGGTTACAGGTCTAAGGGCGACCTCTTCGCTAATGGGCCTAATACCCAAATCCAAGCATAGAGGGGTGAGGGGGGAGCTGGGGGGGAGACCTAACAACTGCCTCATAAAGTTGTTCTCTACCTTATTCAAGCTAGTGGTAGAGCAGTACCCCCACAATTCTGCCCCGTACAATGTAGCACCCCTCGCTTGAGTTTTGTAGATTTCAACTATTGGCCCTGCTGGTTTAAATGTGGAAGTTCTATATAGTTTCATGAACCCTCCCACTGTCTGAGCTAGCTTAAGGCTTGCTTTGGCCATCTGCGGTCCCCATTCCAGGTGCTCTGTCAAAGTGACACCCAGGTAGTCAAAAACCGACACTCTTTAAAGCAAGGTGCCGTTCAAAGATGGGTTAGAGCGAGACTTATTGGCAGGGTTAAAGACCATATATTTGGTCTACAATGTATTAATCTCCTGCCCCCGGGTCTTGCAAAAGGCATCGAAGCTGTCAAGGATACGCTGGATTCACATGGGTGTCTTTGAAAGTAAAAGGGTATCATCAGCGAACATCATCGCCGGCACCTTACCAGAGGCTAGCCTGGGGGCATCATTATCCTTGACCATTCTAAGTTGGTCAATAAGTCTGTTGATGAATAGACAGAATAAAGTGGGTGCGAGAACGCAACCCTGTTGTGCCCCTTTTTTGATGGGAAAGCGGAGGGTAAGTTCTTCTACATTCAAATTACGCTGTAAAATTACCCGACAGTTTATACATACATGTAAAGTATTTTCTAAGCCTGCAGTTTTAAATTCATACATTTCCAAATAATGCAATTTAGCCTGTGGTTTCTCTGTGAGAAGAGTAGTCACTCCCTGGTGTTCAATTTTATCAATAGCTTCAATTTCCACTATTTGCTGTTTTTCCAGTTTCAAAAGTTCTTGATTAAATGTAGAACACTCTTGCAGTGTAGGCATTAGGCAAACTATAGACTTCTTTTCTCCAAGCTTATTGTACATTATTTCAGCCGCTGTGTTTCCAGTTGTAAACAAGTTCCTTAGTGGCCGACTTTCTAAAGCTTGTTTACCATGTTTCGTCAAGACACCATTTCTTATATCTTGAAGAATATTTCCATAATCTTCATCACTTGCTTGTCGCATATTCTTAATAAGTTCTTTATTTTCAAAATGTAACCAAATGTTCACATTTCCAATACTTCCCAAAGATTTCCTTGTGTCTTCATGGACAAGTGTTTTAAAAACCGGTTGTACTTTTACAGGAGTAAGTTGTAGTAGGTCTCCAAATACAATTAAATGTTTTCCTCCAAACAGAACATCGTAATCTGTTTTTAAAATCTGTTGCATTCTTAAATGTACAAAGGTAAGCATTAAGTTTGAGACCATGCTCACCTCATCAATGATTACAAGTTTCGTTTGCTTCAGTACTCTTGAGACTTCATAACAAACTTCTCCAGATAGCTTCTGATATTCCAATTTATTATCATGTTCAACAGGTAGCATAAGTCATCGATGTAAAGTAATCCCTTTAATGTTGTATGCTGCTAATCCAGTTGGAGCTGTTACAACACAAGATAAATGTGGGTCTGTAGTTTTGTGTAGATAACTGGTCAAAACATTAATTAAGAAACTTTTTCCTGTTCCAGCTTGACCGCTGATGTACATTAGAATAGGTTAAAATGATGAACATTGGCATTCTTTTTTTTCATGTAGCAAACCATGTTGTATCTGTTCTTTCACTTGTAGATATATTTCTTTCTGTTCAATGTTCAGTTGTTCTTCTAACTTTTCCAACGGAATAATATCTTGTTGTGCTTGTTGCATTGCAGTTTCTACCAAACATCCATCACATCCAATTACTGCATATGTTTCTTCTTTTATATTTTATGTAACGTTTCTTTTAAAGCTGTAATGTTGAAGTATTTCATACAGACATAGGTTTTCCAGATGTCGACTCCTTTTACGTTAGTATGTATCCAACATATTAGTTTTAACAATATCTGTACTTTCTGGTTCATTCAGTGCTAAGTATTAGATTTCTTGTAATGTTTTCAATACTCTAGTTCATGTGGAGGCAAGTCCTAAACTTACCCAAAGGATTCCTCTTGACTTTGAATATAAACTGGCAGAACTCAAGCGATCCGAACATTCATAGGATCCAATCTCTCGATGGGAAAGCATCTTCAAGCTAAAGCTGTACAATTTTTTGCTAAGACTCTTTCCTTGTGAAATTTCTTCCCACATTTCTTTCATCTCTGTCTTCTCAGATTTGGTTATATATGATGTAACATAGCGAGCAACAGCAATTGAATTATCTGCAACATATAGAATATCCATGTTTGCATTCCACATTTTCAAAATCACTGGATTGTAGTCATTATTATACTTTGAATCTTCAGTTCTTTTTAAGTTGTATGTATTCTTCAGAGATTTCCAAGTTATTGTATGCCTTACTGCTGACATAAAACTATTTACTCTTCCTTTACAAATTATTGGATGTGGGAATCCAAAACGACATTTTGTATAAAATTTCCCTTTAGACTTGTATTTTTTGTCGACAGTATTTTCCACATCGATGACTTTGAAACCGTAAAACTTGTTATCTCAATCTGTTTTCTCCTCCTTCTCTTGGAATGGCACAGGTAACATGCTGTTCGATGAAAGACAAAACACTTTCATCAGTATCAGTTCCAAATTTTGGAGCATTCTTGAACCATAATACCATGTGTATATGAGGAGCACCTCTGGCTTGGTACTCTTTTCGCCAAAAGAAATCAATAACTTCTCCAAGAGGAGGAATATTTTTATTGCAGATTAATAACATCATACTTTGAAACCTATGGTTAAAATACCTGCAGACATTTACAGGATCCAAGGAACAGAGTTCTCCAGGTGTCTTCAATTCAATATGTTTTACATTTGAATTTGTTTCTCATAGAAATTCAAGTAAATTGTCCCACGCATATTCAGCACAACTAAGTGTTACAAACCATGTAGGGGTACCCAGGTTTCTTAAACTACATTTAAGTTCGCTGTGATGACGAAACCAATATTCATTGGTACCACATTGATATGCCATCAAATTAATTAACTGTGATTCTAAATTTTCATCTCTTTGTTGAACTTTGTCCATGAATTTTATTGCAGAAACATGTTGAAGATGAACTCCAGTTTTTAATATGTGGTTCACTGCATACGAAAGTGCAGACAAGTCACTTTCAAACAAAAGATGAAGTATATATGGGATGCACTGTCGAAATCTTGGATCTTCAGAGTACAATCTTGTCTGGCGGTATTCTGAAGCTGGAATCTGAACAGCTCGCTCATCAAATCTTCCACCTTTTCCAGTGGGGAACAGCTGTGGAAAACAACGAGCTTCTAAACTTTTTTCCCATACACTCATGGGAGATCCCTTTGCTTCCTTCATTTGAAATAATTAAATACTGTTTCCTATCACTTCTTTTGAATGTAGAGGATGTATAGTGTAATGTTCATAGATCTCTTCAGTCCTCGACTTGTCCACTCTTTCAATTTGGCCACTTGAAATTTCTGTTTCATCTTCTAAGCATGTTTCCTGTTCATCGACATTTACATTCTTATAATAAATATTATTCTGTACCAGATATAATGTAGCCTTTTGAAGTTTATTAACATCTACAAACTCTTGCCATATTTTTCGACTCTTTGTTGGTACACCAGTAACTAGAATAACTACTGGGTCATTTTCCTCCCTGTCTATACCAACAGTTTCAATATTTTTCTTAAAATCTAAAGGTAAGCACACAACTCGTCCTTTCAGACATCTTTGTAAATTTGTTGGAGGCAGGTTACCTGTTTTCGGCTCTATTCGAACTATAGCCTGAAATGGGTGAACAGATTGAATAAGAATGGACTCACATGCATTCAAATCTGCCAGTTCCAGAGGAATAGCTACCAACTCTAAGTTATTATGTACTGCTCTAGCTGGCATTTTGTTCTCTTCTAATTTGTTGTAACAATATTTACAAATACGTTGATCAGTAGCCAACTCAAACCGACCTTCTACCAGCAAATAAGCACCAAATTGCTGCCACTTATCATTGTTTTCCTTTTCACTTTTGAAATATAAATCAACATTCCTAGTTTGACTTCTATAGTGAGTACATTGACAACAAATACAAACATAGGGGCCGATTACGATGGCGGTCGGAGGCACATCCGCGGTGCTGGCGGAAAATGTCCTTTTCCGCACTCCATCGGCGGTCCTCGCGTCCGCCATATTACGATGTGCAAACATAGCCCATTTTCCGTCCGCTGCGGAGTTACGTGAACCGCCAGAAATTTCCGTCCGCAACCGCGGCGGAGGGAGCCAATAGAGAAACACCGCCGTGCGGAATGACGTCCCGTCCGCCGTACAAATCACGATGCCGCAAACAGCCCATTACACCGCAGCGGAGAATCCAGCCACCCGGAGACGGCAGAAGCACTACTGCGGAGAGCGAAACTCGACTCCCGGTCCCCTCCACGCGGCCCTGACCGCTATGGATCCAGCTCTTCAAGCCTTTCCGCTGCTGTACCTCATCTACTACCAGCAAATAAGACACTGCCACGGACAACGCCGCAGGTACACAAATACACCACTCCGCATACAACCACAACACACAACTCCTGTGCTGAGATACGGGTCCTGTCCACATCAGACACTCTGGTGGGGACAGGAACATATCCCCCAGTGTACTCACACATGTCCTACCTGGTAGAAACCCATACCTCCACATCGGGGTCACCCATCAACCGCGAAATCACTGCAATGTCCCGGGAAAGTCACTGCAGCGGTGAAGACGCGGGAAAACTTGCGCACAATGTAGTAGGCAGGGCCGGCGCCAGTCATGGGCAGTCCGCCCAGATTCACTGGACTCCACCCTCACCCTTCCCACAGTACGCATCACACACCCATTTGGGCACATGCTGTGTGCCCCTCCTGTGCCCCCCATGTACAATTAATCAGCCAGGTGTAGCCAGACTTCGCACCTCACACAGCAAAGGACAAGGAAGATTGACTCGGAAGGTGGGGGTGAAGAGGAACACCCTGCACAGAAGCTCAGGGGCTGGACAACCCTCCTCCTCACACCTACCTTCCACTCATGTGAATCAAACTGAGTATAATTAAGAAATGAAGACTCACACTGCATATCAACAACCACTGAACTGTTCACACTGCCTGTCAAGTCCCTCAGAAAGACCCCACACTGACACTCTGCCACATACTCATACCATAGTTCAGCAGCAATGGAGGACAATAAATGGGCTAGCCAAAAGTGAAGAGGACAGTGCTGGAAAGCCATGGAGCAAGCCACATAGCATGTGTACATCACATGCAAGAGAAGGAGCATATCACACCACCCTTAGGCCCTCAAATCAGACATGGGTGGCACAGTGAGTGAAATTAAACCAAAGTGACCTCTGTGCAACAACTCAGGGATACATCAAGGCAAGCCATGCATAGGCACAGGAATGCTAGGAAGTGTCAGAAGTCATACAGTGACCAGCCACACATCTGTGTCAACTCACTTGACATGTGTATGTCATCAGCACAAACACATGGCTCATTGTCACACTCCCTGACTGTCAAACACAAGTAGGACCTTCACACATGCCCCTCACCTACCCACCTCACACCTGCAATACTCAACACCTGTGTGAAACACACATAATGGTGCAAATGCTGTCAAGTGAGTTCACTGACAACCAATCACACTCCCTGTGGTGCATCCCCAAATATCAGACTCACACTCAGGGATGCCTGAACCAATGCTGACACAAAACCAATAGCCAAATGCAAAGCTCACAAACAACATCCACAGAAGTCCAACAAGCCCAGCCATGTGCAGCCAAACAGTGGAAAGGCAATGTGACCCTAGACAGAACAGGAATACACAACATTGTCACTCCGGACAAATGCACAGACACCATACCCCAACACAAACAAGAATTGCCTCCTCAAAAAACAATCATGAACAATAACTGGGGTCAAGGGGACAAATCAGCTAACACACACATACACACCACACCAGTCATCAAGTAAACATGGTGTCATAGTGTACCACAAGCATGCACATGCACAATCCTGACAAGTGACAGGCCCAAAATAGGAGGACAAACCACTAGTGTGCACTCAAAACAAGTTCATGAACCTGAATCCACATTGCTGCATATGACATACACACAAGAAATACACACTACACATGCAACACACATATAAATGTATCACAATGCACAAACTACTCACACACAATGTCATGCAAATAGAACAACACACACATTGCACCTGTCAGCAGAAAGAGCCAACACAGGCAAAACACTGCATACATCCACAAGAACAACACAACAGAGGCACATACCAATCCATCAAATAGCAAACTCAGCTAGACATCAGGAGGATGCACACCAAGCAAGTGCAAGGCAACATACACTGACAGCACTGCATGCACACCAAGCAGTGTGTGCACAACTACAAAACCAGTATCACACATATCTGAGTGCCACACCATGAACTCCCACAACACAAATACTCACGGCACAAACATAACATCACACTCAGGAAGGGTAGCAGTACCTCAGCAAACACACATACACCTTAGCCTTCACCCACAGATGCACATCTTATGGAAACCCAGATGCAAACAACATGACTAGAGGACTGTGATGCTCAAACACATGCACTGCACATGAGCAACCATGACTGCAAACCAGTAGAAGAAAATATCCTACAACTAATTGTGAAACTGTACTGAGTGGCACATTGGTTATGTACACAGTTCATACTCACACAGCATAGTGTCACACTATGAAGTGGTGGGGAGGCTCACACACTGGCAAGGCATGGGGTGGAAGACATGAGATTTAAGTGGTGTGTACTTCAGTAGTGGCAGGTGAGGAGTGCACAGTCCACAAACACATAGAGGAGTAACTCACAATGTGTAGGTATCAGAAGCACATATAGGGGATGGTATGACTCCACATACCACATACTATACTGGAGACAAAAATGGGTCAAGTGACAGCAATGCATGAGAAAACTCACAAATAATGTCAGTGTGGCTGAGCAGGTCTGCACAGTGAGCACAGACAGAAACAAGATACATGGCTGATCAACAAAACACAACACAGACTTGGCTGTCACACACTCTGCATACTCACAACTGGCAGCGACTACAAGTAGGTGTCCCCCAGGAGTGCAAGGACACACCAACACACTGCACAGTGCCCAACCTACAACTCCTACATGTGCCCACAATCTGAAGCACATGGCTGACAATTTAAACAAACAAGCACTCATTACCTGGATCATACATGTGGGTAGTTGGCATTGCAGGGGCACACACACATCAACACTACTGACAATGACAGCCCATTCACACTGTATGACTACTCAAGTTCACACATTCAAATGTACACATGTGACTATGAAGACAGGCCTACACAAGATGACCACACATCAACACTGCTGTTCACACATCAAGAAAGATCACACAGATATGATGGACCCTGGCCACTCCGCAAGTAATCCTGTGGATAGAATTCACCTCTGTTGTGGTATTGCATCCAAACATGACATGTGTACAATTTAGCAAACCTGACCATAGAATGATTAGGATAACAGTAGATCATCACAAACAACCATCATTGCACCCTCAAGCCTCAGAGTCAACAAGAACAAAAGTGTCTGTCACCTCTGGCAAACTCTGAAAAAGTAAAACAAGCAATTGGCAATGTCAAAGTGGCATACAGAGCATGTGTCACATGCAACCATACACATACAGAAAACATTTTATTTAGCAAGGACATTGACAAAGCAGACAACAGGAGTAACTGTCTTTATTACATAAGACCCAGATAGCCATCAAAAGTACAAAACAGCAAGGCCATTGGCCAGTACAAATTCAAAGTATGTACATGTGTGCATGAGAAACTGCACAGGGAATGGGCATCCAAAGTGACAAACAGCAAGGCCATTGGCCAGTACAAATGCAAAGTATGTACATGTGTGCATGAGAAACTGCACAGGGAATGGGCATCCAAAGTGACAAACAGCAAGGCCATTGGCCATAGCAAATTCAAAGCATGTACATGTGTGCATGAGAAACTGCACAGGGAATGGGCATCCAAAGTGACAAACAGCAAGGCCATTGGCCAGAACAAATTCAAAGTATGTACATGTGTGCATGAGAAACTGCACAGGGAATGGGCATCCAAAGTGACAAACAGCAAGGCCATTGGCCAGTCCATAGTTCCGGTGTGCACATGTGTGCATGAGAAACTGCACAGGGAATGGGTAACACCATCCACTGCCATGGGAATCACCCCAGCTCCGGGGATACAAATGGGCAGTCCAGGCACCGCTGTGGGAGAGATGCGGTTGGGAGGGGGACTTTGCCTCAGATGTGGCTGTCAGTTGAACTGGGAGGTGGCTGATTGTCGGGGCCAGTTGGAGGACTGGACCTGGGAGAGAGAGGACCAGCTGAGGTAGAGGCATCAGTGGCTGTGGGAGCCTGAGGGCTGCTTGGACCGGGTGGTGTGGTGGCACGGGGAGGCGGAGACATGCTAGAGTGGTAAGTTATGGTTAATGTAGTGTGGTGAGTGATGCGAGAAGACCGTGTATGGAGGTGCACGATGTATAGTAAATTTAAACTTGTGAAATTATAAATGTAAATTATAACAGGTGATGCGTAAACTAGAAATTTAAGTTATAACTATAACTTCTAAAATTTCTAAGGTTTGTATAGTTTAAGTTGGGTTTTCATACAATGAATGAAAAACGTTTTCCTAACTATAAATTAGCTTTAACCTTTGTTTTTTTCATGAAATTTAAATGGTTTTTGTTTTTTAACAAAAATGTGTTTCAAATCATAGTGTTGAGTGTCATTTAGTTGAGTGTTGTTAAGTGCAGTGTTGTGGAGTATACTGAAATATAGTGTTGTACAGCCTACTGTTATAGAGTCTAGTGCTGTAGAGTAGAGTGGAGTGGAGTGGAGTGGCATGGTGTGTCATATAGTGGAGTGGAGTATCGTAGAATGGAGTGGTGTGTTGTATAATAAATAATAATAATAATCTATATTTGTAAAATGTGAACATATCACCCCTTACGATTTTAAGGCACTGTGGGCCGCCAGGGAGATTAAGTGAGCTATTGCCCAAAGTTACATGGTGCTGAGCTGAGCTGCCACCAGGGATCGAACCGTGAGCCCCGCACTCCTGAGTCAGACGCTCTGGATGCTGCGCCACACCTTTCCCAGTACAGTGGAGTGGCATGTCATACAGTACAGGAGAGTGTCATACAGTGGAGTATCCTTGAATGTAGTGTGCTGGAGTAGAGTGTCATGAAGTGGAGTGGAGTGTCGCCGAGTGGCATAGAGCTGAGTAGAATTTTGTACAATGGCATAGAGTAGAGTGTTGCAGACTAGAGCGTTGTACATTAGAGTGTCGTGGAGTGGCATAGAATGGGTTAAGCTGCCGTACAGTGGAGTCAAGTGGAGTGGTGTAGCGTTGAGTGGACTAAAGTGTCATATATAGTGGAGTGGCACCTAGTATAGTACAGTGCAATGTAGTGGAGTATAGTGTAGTGGTGTAGCATAGAGAGGAGTAAAGTATTGTACAGTGGAGTGAGGTAGGGTAATCTAGAGTGTGGTGGATTGCAGTACAGTGGTGTGGCATAGAGTGGAGAGTGAAGTGCAGTGTCTTGCATTGGAGTGAGGCAGGGTAGACTAGAGTGTGGTACAGTGAAGTGGGATACAGGGTTGTGCAGTCTAATGGCGTACAGGGCAGTTGAGTGGAACAGTGTACAGAGGAGTGGCATGCAGTGAAATAGTGTAGAGTGGAATAGCGTCGAGTGGGATGGCATCCAATGGAATAGCATACAGTGGAGTGATGCGTAGTGTAGTGCCATATAGTGGACTATTATAGAGTTGAGTGGCGTAGTGTGTAGTGGAGTGGAGTGGCATACAGTGGAGTAGCGTACAGTGGAATAGCATAGAGCTGAGTAGCGTAGAGTGGAGTGGCATATAGCAGAGTGTCCTAGACTTGATTGGCCTACTGTTGAGTGGGATAGAGTGGAATAGCATAAAGAGGAATGGAGTACAGTGGACTAGCACACAGTGGAATGCCATACAATGGAATAGTGTAAACTGGAGTGGCGTGGAGTGGAGTTGCATACAGTGGAATAGCATAGATTGGAGTGGCGTACTGTACAGTGCCATAGAGTGGAGTAGCTTACATTGGAATGGCATACATTGGAGTGGTGTACATAAGAGTGGGGTAGAGTGACATAACATGGAGCAGCGCAGGGTGGAATTGCATACAGTGGAACAGAGTAGAGTAGATTGGTGCACAGTGGAGTAGTATACAGTAGAGTGGAATAAAGTGGAGAGGCATAAAGTGGAATAGTGCAGAGTGCAGTGGTACAGAAGGGAGTGGCGTACAGTGGAGTGGCAGAGAGCGGAGTAGGGTAGAGTGGAGTGCATACAGTGGAATAGCGTAGAGTGTTGTTGCATTAAGAGGAGAGTCATACAGTGGAGTAGCGTAGAGTGGAGTGTTATACAGTGGGGTGTGGTAGTCTATAATATTGTATGGCGGAGAAGCATAGAGTGGAATGGCATACAGTGGAGTAGCATAGGGTGGAGTTGTGTACAGTGGAGTAGCATAGAGTGCATTAGCAGACAGTGGAGTGGCATAGAGTGTTGTTGTGTACAGTGTAATGGCGTACAGTGGAGTTGGATATAGTGGCGCGGTGTACAGTAGAGGGGCATACTGTGGAATAGCGTGAGTGGTGTAGAGTGGAGTGGCATACAGTGAAAAAGCATAGAGTGGCGTGGCATACAGTGGAATGGCCTAGAGTGGCATACCGTAGACTGGAGCCCCGTGCAGTCAAGTGCCAGTGCAGTGGCGCAGAGAGGAGTGGCCTAGAGTGATGTGATGTAAGGCGGAATAGCGTAGATTGGAGTCGTGTGGAGTGGAGTGGCATACAATGGAGTGGCACACAATGGAGTAGCGTAGAGTGGAGTGGCAAAGAGTGGAATAGTGTAGAGTGGAGTGGTGTAGATTGGAGTGGCATAGACTGTAATAGCTATAGTGGAGTGGCATACAGTGGAATATTGTACAGTAGAGTGGCGTAGATTGGAGTGGGGTAAAGTGAAATAGCATTCAGTGGAGTGCCATATAGTATAGCTGCATACTGTGGAATAGCATGCATTAAAGTGGTGTAGAGTAGAGTGGCATACAGAGGAATGTCATAAAGTGGTGTGGCGTAGAGTGGACTGGCATATAGTAGAATAGCGTATAGTAGAATAGCATAAAGTGGAGTAATGAAGAACAGTGTGGCATTGACTGGAGTGGCATACAGCAGAGTGTCAAAGAGTGGAGAGGCGTAGACTGGAGTAGCATGCAGTGGACTAGCATAGAGTGGAGTGCCATAGACTGCAGTGGTGTACAGTGGAATAGTGCAGAGTGGAGTGGAGTGGTGTAGAGTGGGGTTGTGTACGGTGAAATAGCCTAGAGTGGCATAGGATAGACTGGAGTCACATACTGTCAAGTGCCAGTGCAGTGGCACAGAGTGGAGTGGCCTAGAGTGAAGTGGCATATAGTGGAGTGAAGGATAGTGGAATAGCAATCAGTGGAGTGCCGTAGAGTGGAGAAGCGTACAATGGAGTGGGATACAGTGGAATAGTGTGGTATGGAGCGGCATAGAATTGACTGGCATAGAGTGGAATAGTGTATAGTGGAGTGGCATACAGTGGAGTGGCGTAAAGTGAAATAGCTTAGAGTGGAGTAGTGTAGAGAGAGGAGTGGCGTAGACTGGAGTGTCATGCAGCAGAGTGTCATAGAGTGGAGTCGTGTAGAGTGACGTGACAGACAGTGGAGTAGCACAGATTGAAGTGGCATAGAGTGGAATAATGTACAGTGGAATAGAGTGGTGTGGAGTGTAGTGGCATAGTATGGAATACCATACAGTGGGGTGGCATTGAGTGGAGTGGCGTAGGATGGAATTGTGTACAGTGGAGTGGTGTAGAGAGGAGTGGCACTGACTGTAGCAGCTACAGTGGAGTGGCATACAGTGGAATATAGTACAGTATAGTGGAGTAGATTGGAGTGGGATACAGTGGAGTGGGGCAGTGTTATAGCGTACAGTGGAGTAGCATATAGTATAGTTACATACGGTGGAATAGCGTAGAGTGGAGTGGCATAATGTGCAATGCCATAGAGTGGACTGGCATACAGTAGAATAGCGTAAAGTGGAGTAGCAAAGAGTGGAGTGCCATAGACTGGAGTAGCATACATTGGAATAGCATAGAGTGGAGAGGCATAGAGTGGAGTGGCGTACATTGGAATAGCCTAGAATGGACTGGCTTAGAATTGACTGGCATACAGTGGAACAGTGTATAGTCGAGTGGTGTACAGTGATGTGGCATAAAGTGGAATAGCATAGAGTGGAGCAATGTAGAGTGGAGTGGTGTAGACTGGAGTGACATACAGTAGAGTGTCCTAGAGTGAGTGACATAGAGTGGAGTAGCATACAGTGGAATAGCGTAGATTGGAGTGGCATAGAGTGGAATGATGTACAGTGAAATATCGCAGAGTGGAGTGGTGTAGCGTGAACTGGTGTACTATGGAGTATCATACAGTGGAGTGGTGTGAAGTGAAATAGCATACAGTGGAGTGGCATATAGTATAGTTGGGAACTGTGGAACAGCATAAAGTGCAGTGGTGTAAAGTGAAGTGTCATTCATTGGAGTGTCATAAAGTGGAGTGGCGTAGAGTGGACTGGCATAGAGTAGAATAGCGTATAGTAGAGTAGCGAAGAGTGGAGTGGCATACAGCTGAATGTCATTGATGTGGTGGTGTACACTGGAGTAGAATACAGTGGAAAAACATAGAGTGGAGTGGCGTACAGTGGAATAGCGTAGAGTGGAGTGGCGTAGAGTGGAGTGGCATAGACTGTTGTAGCATACAGTGGAGTGGCATACAGTGGAAAATCATACAGTGGATTGGCATAGAGTGGAGTAGGTAACAGTGGAGTGGGGTAGAGTGGAATAGCATAGAGTGGAGTGTTATACAGTATAGCTGCGTGCTGTGGAAAAGCGCATAGTGCAGTGTCATAGAGTGGAGTGGCATACATTGGAGTGTCATAGAGTGGAGCGGGGTAGAGAGGAATGTGGCAGAGTGGATTAGCATACAGTGGAGTGACATATGGCATACATGCCAATAGACCCGATTCAGGCGGGAGACTCCCGATTTGCCAAGCAAAAAATTGCTTTATTTCGGCTGTCTTCCGCCTCAAATTGTCTCTGCTTCTATAGAAGTCAATAAGGGAAATACATTCTCCCAATTATTTGTTTTAAATCTCCCACTTTCTTCTTCTAAGATGTTGGCATGTATCATATGGTATAGGTGCGTACTGTGGAATAACAAGGAGTGTCATAGAATGGACTGGCATACAGTAGAGTAGCGTATAAGGGAGTAGTGAAGAGTGGAGTGGCGTACAGTGGAATAGACTAGAGTGGAGTGGCGTACAGTGGAGTGGCATAGACTGTTGTAGCATACAGTGGAGTGGCATACAGTGGAAAATCATACAGTGGATTGGCATAGAGTGGAGTAGGGAACAATGGAGTGGGGTAGAGTGGAATAGCATAGAGTGGAGTGGTATACAGTATAGCTGCGTGCTGTGGAAAAGCGCAGAGTGGAGTGTCATATAGTGGAGTGGCATACATTGGAGTGTCATAGAGTGGAGCGGGGTACAGAGGAGTCTGGCAGAGTGGACTAGCATACAGTAGAGTGGCATATGGCATACATGCCAATAGACCCGATTCAGGCGGGAGACTCCCGATTTGCCAAGCAAAAAATTGCTTTATTTCGGCTGTCTTTCGCCTGAAATTGTCTCCACTTCTATAGAAGTCAATGAGGGAAACACATTCTCCCAATTATTTCTTTTAAATCTCCCACTTTCTTCTTCTAAGATGTTGGCATGTATGATATGGTATAGGTGCCTACTGTGGAATAACATGGAGTGTCATAGAATGGACTGGCATACAGTAGAGTAGCGTATAAGGGAGTAGTGAAGAGTGGAGTGGCATAGACTGGAGTGGCATACAGCTGAGAGTTGTAGAGTGGAGTGGCATAAACTGGAGTTGCATACAGTGGAATAGCATGAAGTGGAGAAGGATAGAGTGGAGTGGCATACAGTGGAATAGCGCAGAGTAGAGTGGCATAGAGTGGAGTGGCGTACAATGGAGTGGAATAGAGTGGAAGATCGTACAGTGGAGTGGTGTAGAGTGGAGTGGCATACAGTGAAGTGGCATAGACTGCAGTAGCATACAGTGGAATATAATACAGTGGAGTGGCGTAGAGTGGAGTAGGGGACAGTGGAGTGGGGTAGAATGGAATAGCATATAGTGGAGAGGCACAAAGTAGAGCTGTGCAATGTGAAACAGCATAGAGTGGAGTGTCAGAGCGTGGAGTGACATACAATGGAGTATCATAGACTAGAGTGGCATAGAGTGGACTGGCATACAGTGGAATAATGAACTGTGGATTGGCGTAGAGTGGAGTGGTGTAGAGTGGAATTGAATAGAGTGAAGTTCCGTAGAGTGGAGTGGCGTACAGTGTAGTAGGGTAGAGTGGAATTTCATAGATTGGAATGATGTAGATTGTGGAGTAGGGTAAAGTGGAAAAGCATTCAGAGGAATGGGCTACAGTAGACTAGCAAACAGGTGAGTGCTATACAATGGAATAGCGTAGGGTGGAGTGGTGTACATTGGAGTGGCATGCAGTGGCTTAGCATAGATTGGAGTGGTATACAGTGCAGTACCATAGAGTAGAATAGCATAGAGTTGAGTAGCATACAGTGCAGTGTACATACAGTGTAAGGGCATAATTTGGAGTGGTGTACATTAGAGCGCAGTTGAGTGGTATAGCATAGAGTGGAGCATCGTGGGATGGAGTTCCATACAGTGGAACAGTGTAGAGTAGAATGCTGTACAGTGGAGTAGTGTACAGGGGAGTGGCATACAGTTGAGTGGTGTACCATGAAGTGGCATATAGTGGAATAGTGTAGAGTGTTGTAGGATAGAGTGGAGTGTCATACAGTGGAGTAGCGTTGTCATGTGGTTACATTAGGCCTGGTTAGAAACGCCATTTTACATGCTTACGTTCTCAAGTTGCCTTCTCTCCTTAAATACAATGACATTTGAAACACATTTATTTGCGTGCGCGTACAGGATAATATTCTTCGAACTCAGTTTGCTTCATCACGCAAGATGTTGTTATTTGTGTAGGCCGCTCGCCGACAGAGCTCTCACAATAGAATAAACAATAGCGGCCTGCCTGGGTAATGTTATATTATGCAACATCGATCCTTGTTTAGACAGAGGAGCATTTTGCTGGCACTGAGAGGCCGACCCATGCCGGAATTCCAGCCCAGCCGGTTCCTGTTACCTCATGCGAGAAATGCTGCCCAGCTCTCCAGCAGGACAGGCAGATTCATGACACTTACCCACTGGTAATGTGAAGTTAGATCACCCTAAAGGGATTTGGGTAGATTCACTTACCCTAGACATGATAGGTTATGATGCGCTAGGTAGGAGTACCATATATTACAGTACTTGTATGCAAGCATATATTTTCTGCAATCAGCAAAATGGTTGAACTGTTTATCTTTTTCGTCATTCTAGTAATGCTAATCACATTATTCTGCTTCCTTCTACTGATTATTGCAGCGCAAGTATTTTACTCAAGAATCACAATGCTTCAATAAATATTGAAACGCTTTACTGTGCATTTCTTGTGTATCTCTTTCAGGATGCATAAGTAACTAAGCAAAAGGGTTCTAGATCTGTTATCATGATTTCCTTGGGGAGTCAGGGTTGTCATGCACTGAGGTTGCACATCTATTTTCTACCCTGTCAGGTTAGGGGTACAGATGGTGCACTGTGAGCTAGCAGAACTTAAGCCAACATATCCGGGCGGTGTGTATGGAATCAGTCTTGCACAGTTCTGATGGTTATGTTGTCCAACAAATGCACAGTTTTACTTGGGAAAGTATAAACCATACAAAAGCGTAGAGTGTAGTGTTCCACAGTGGAGTGGCGTAGAGTGGAATTGCGTAGAGTGGAGTAGCGCAAAGTGGGGTGGCATAAGGAGAAGCAATGCAGAGTGGAGTGGCGTACAGTGGAGTGCCATGCAACGGAACAGCGTAGAGTGGAGTTGAGTGGCATACAGTGGAGTAGCATAGATTGGAGTGGAGTACAGTGTAGTGCCACAGAGTGGAATAGCGTAAAGTAGAGTAGCATACAGTGGAGTGACATACAATGGAGTGTTGTGCACTAGAGTGGGGTAGAGTGACATAGCATAGAGTGGAGCAGCGTAGGGTGGAGTTGCATAGAATGGAACAGCATAAAGTAGAGCCATACAGTGGAGTAGTTCACAGTGAAGTGGCATGAAGTGGAGAGGTGTAAAGTGGAATAGTGTAGAGCGGAGTGGTTTACAGTGGAGTGGTGTACAGTGGAGTGGCATACAGTGGAGTAGCATACCATGGAGTGACATATAGTGGAATAGTGTAGAGTGTTGTGGGATAGAGTGGGCTGTCATACAGTGGAGTAGTGCAGAGTGGAGTGTTCCACAGTGGAGTTGTGTTGAGTGGAGTGTTCCACAGTGGAGTGGTGTAGAGTGGAATAGGTTAGAGTGGAGTTGCATAGAGTGGAGTGGCACACAGTGGAGTGGTGTAGAGTGGAGTTGCATACAGTGGGATGGCGTACAGTCGAGTGGGGTATAGTGGAGTGGCATACAGTTGAATGGCATACAGTGGAATAGGGTATAGTTTATTAGAGTGGAGTAGCATACAGTGGAGTGGCATTCAGTGGAATAGCATAGAGAGGAGTGGCACACAATGGAATAGCATAGAGTGACCTGACGTACAGTGTCATAGAGTGGAGTAGCGTATAGTCAAATGCCTGCACAGTGGCGCACGGTGGAGTGGAGTGGCGTACACTGGAGTGGGGTAGAGTGATAAAGCTTACAGTGGAGTGCCGTAGAGTGAAGTACGGTAGAGTGGAGTGGCATACAGTGGAATAGCATAAAATAGAGTGGCATAGAACTGACGAGTTCACATTGGAATAGCGCATAGCGGTGTGGTGTACAATGGAGCAGCTTTCAGTGCAGTGGCATAAAGTGGAATAACAATGAGTGGCGTAGTGTAGACTGGAGTGGCATACAGCAGGGTGTTGTGAAGTGGAGTAGCATACAGTGGAATAGAATGGAGTGGAGTGACATTTAGGGGAGTGGCGTACAGTGGAATTGCATAAAGTGTCATGGCATACAGTGGCATGTTGTACAGTGGAGTGGCGCAGAGTGGAGTGGCGTACAGTAGAATAGTGTACAGTGGAGTGGTGTACAGTGGAGTGGCATGGACTGTAGTAGCATACACTGTAATGGCATACAGTGGAATAGCGTATATTGGAGTGGCATAGAGGAGAATGGGGTACAGTGGAGTGGGGTAGAGTGGAATAGCATACAGTGGAGTGGCATAGAGTATAATTGTTCACTGTGGATTAGCATAGAATAGAGTGGTGTAGAGTGGAGTGGAGTGGCATACAGTGGAGTGTCGTAGAGTGGAGTGGCGTACTGTGGACTGGCATGCAATGGGATAGAGCATAGTGGAATGACATACAGTGAAGTGGTGTAGCATTGAATAGCATAGAGTGGAGTAGCATAGAGTGGATTGGTGTACAGAAAGATTGGAATGGCGAAGATTGCAGTTCCATATAGGGGAATAGCATAAAGTAGATGGGCGTACTGCATATTAGCGTACAGTGGAGTGGCATAGAGTGGAGTGTCATACAGTGGTGTGGCGTATAGTGTTGGAGCATACAGTGGAGTGGCATTCAGTGGAATTGCGTACAGTGGAGTGGCATAGGGTGGAGTGGGGTAGAGTGGACTAACATACCTTGGAGTGATATACAGTATATTTGCTTATTGTGGAATAGAGCACAGTGGAGTGGTGTAGACTGGAGTGTCATACAGCGGAGTGCCATGGAGTGGATCAGCTTAGAGTGGAGCAGTTTCCAGTAGAATAACCTAGAGTGGAGTGGTGTACAGTGTAATAGCGTATATTGGAGTGGGATAGGGGGTAGTGTCATACAGTGGAGTGCCGTACAGTGAAGTGGCATAGAGTGGAGTGGTATAGAGTGGAATAGCATAGAGTGGAGTTGCATAGAGTGGAATGGCGCACAGTGGAGTAGTATAGAGAGGAGTAACATATATTGGAGTGGCATACAATGGAGTCACATAGAGTGGAGTGGCATACAGTTGAATAGCATAGAGTAGAGTGGCGTAGAGTGGAGTAGCGTAGAGTGAAATGGTGTAGAGTGGTGTTGTTTTCAGGTGTAGTGACGTAGAGTGGGGTGGTGGAGACTGGAATGGGGTAGAGTGGAGTGGCATAGAGTGGAGGGGCAAAGAATAAAGTGGTGTAAGGATGTAGATTCAATTTGTCTGGAATGTAAATATGGTGTGCAGATTAATGCGAGACAATGATTTGTGCTGCTTTGCATTTTTCTAGCTTTACCAAGCAACGCAGTGCCAAACATGGGGCCCTTATGTTGCTTGATAAATGTGACTTAAGTATTGTGTAGCCTATGCGAGACCATGCGTGACACAAGGGTAATGCAATACAATAATACATCTGGTCCATAGTTATAAACTATACCATGGTTTACTGCGGTACATGAAAAGGTGCCACATACCTGGCTAATGGCTGCCTTTTGAAATGTGAAAGGCAGGCATATTTTCTTAATACATTTTATCTGTGTTCTGTGTTAGGGCCTTAATTATAGGTAAGTAGTGTTTTTTATTATTGTTCCCTGTCTATTACCACTTTGTAAAAGTTCTGTATATTTTTAAAAAGTTTATGAAGTACCATGCTCGTACCTAGGAATTATAATCTTTAGTAGAAATTGACCTTTTTATTAATTGTTTTTAAGTTGTGCAGTAATAGCTTGGCATATTTGGGCGGAACTTATATACATTTTCATAAAGAATTAAATATGTAAAAAATAAAAAATACACTTTAGTACAACAGATTTGATAAATATAGTGTATTACAGTGTTTGTTTTTAATGTTTTACATATATTTATATATTTTTAATGTTTTTAAGTACAGTGGTTCCTCCTTGGTAGTACTATGGTACTCCATGACATTGTTTTTAAAATATATAGAAAGTTTATATAATTTTTCCCTACCTATTACCACTTTAATTAAGTAGTAATCGTTAGGGAAAACTATAAAATGTAATTCTTACCTATATCTAAGGCCCTATCCCAGAAGAAAGGAAAAGTAGCCTTAAACAACATGGCTGCCTTTAACTTTTCTAAAGGCAGCCGTTAGCCAAACACATAATGACGTGTTATCGCTAGGTACCACGGTACATTCATGAAATACTACTAAATCACAGATATCACTAAGTTAAAATACATTTTAAGATGAAGAAATACTTATTCTGCTTTCCTGTAATGCTCAGACCATAGTCTATATTCCTGCCAAATTTCAGTCAAATCTGTCCATCCATGTTTGTGCTACGCATGAGTACAAAGTTTTTGGAAAATGCATTTGTGCCAAACAGCGTTTTGGGCCCCCCTTTTTACTTTACACATCTTTGACAAATCTTTGTGAAACTCGCATACTCTGCCAATGTTGAAACAGGAATAGGTTTGCAAAGTTTTGTGGAGATTCGTCAAACTGGAGCAAAGTTATTAATGGTGAAAATTCTGAGGCATTCCTATCTCTTATAACCCTAACTATAATTATAGAGTGGCTACCTGGAAAGTTTCAGGCTGACCTGTTAAAAGTGGGTGGGGGGAAGAAAGGGGTGTCCCAGAAGGTGATTTCCCAATGCAACCAGTTGAACAGAATTACACCAAATTTGACAAAAAAGCTGTATCTTTACTCAGAATTCATTCTTTTTGTGAACTGGTGTAAATATGTTCAGTCGTTTTTGAGAAATTGGGATTGAAAAGATAGTGATCTGTAGACAGTTGGTATCTCAGGAGTCCCGCTGTACAGCCATTACAAAAATAGAGTGATCCGGTTTGCAGAGGTTTTATTTTACCTGTCGGCCATCTTGGCCTTGAGAGATCACTATCAGTCTAGCGTGATCGAGCAATCTTATTGGCTGGCTGCAACACACACAGAGATATTGCAGCATCCATTACAGGACAGATGGATTCTTTCCTCATGTCCTGAAATGTAAAATAAAATAAGATAAAAGGGAGACAGGTAAGGTACCCTGATCCCCTTACAGTTTCAGGGGGTCCTAGAAGGTGCCCTCTAGGTTTAAAAAAATAAGTTAATCCAGCGTGTACCCTGGTACTCCCATTGGATCCAATTCGGACACCTGTGTGTTCCCATGGGACTCCCACAAGATCATGGGGGGCCGCTCTTGGTCGCACTGGAGTACCACAGGAGAACTGCAGGGCCACTAAAAAAGTTAAATAAAAAAAACACCTAACATCCTGTATTACAGCTCATAGAGAGCACACTCCCTGCACACACCTGAGCCACACTAGGTGGCCAAGTCTCTACTATGCACAGTGTTCGCTCTGTAGACAACTATTGTCAGTCAGGATACACCATCCAGATAATTAAACCCCATTCAGTGGCAAACCCACTACTACGCACAGTGAGCACCCTGTTCCTAGTCCTTTGTGTGTAGCTGACCACATGTGAGGAACCAAACAGATACAGCCCCAATAGGTGGTCAAGCCCCAACTACGCACAGCATTTGCCCAGCATTCGCCCTGTACACAACTGTTAATGGAGAGAGCACACTCCATCCAGACACTCAAGCACCCTCAGTCGGCCAAGTCCCCACCAGGCACAGCCTTCAGCCTGTGCACAACTCTTCATTGAGAGCTCACTCCCTTCAGACACCCAAGCTCCATTAGGTGGCTGAGCATCTACTACGCACAGAGTTTGCCCCGTACTGGATGCCTTGCAGGTAGCTGACCTATTATGTTCAATCAATGAGACACAGGTGGTCAGGTCCCTACTACTCACAGCCTTTGTCTTGCACAGAAGTCTTCGCAGAGAGTCCACTCCCTCCTCACACTCAAGCCCCATTAGTTGGCCAAGTCCTTGCTTCACATAGCCTTCGCCCTTTAGTGGACCCTTTGTTGGTAGATGGCCTCTTGTACACAATAATGAGACAACGGGTGGCCAAGCTCCTAAAAAAGCACATCTTACACCCATGTAATGCCCCCTTGATGCAAAGTAAAGTAGGGAAGTGAACTGCAATGCATTGAATTACTTTTGGTCACAAGCCAACACAAAAAGTGATTTGTGTTGGTTTATTTATACCAACCTGAATTTTGTGTCAGTCTGTGTTAAAAAAGTAACACAAACCTGATGAAAAATCTTTTGTAAATCTGGTGCGAGTCTATTGTTCTAAGTGTTTGGTTTTTATTTACACTTATAACAAGATACTTACCTTTTATTATTATGTACATACTGCTGTATCAGATTAATATTATATACTAACATGACAAACAACACTAGGTTTTTGTATATTTAAACCAATAAATGCAGTTCTAAAAAGAACCATTTTTTGTATTTTTTTTTAACTATTTTCTATTTTTGGTGGCACTGCTGTTCACTCACAAACTCATCTTGTGCAGACATACGCATATACACTGCTCAACCACAACAACCATTTTTACGCACTTGCTACAGTAAATGGTAACATGCTGGTAAGCACTGCTGATGTCTTTCTGTCACTCCAGTACTGCTGAAGGGACACTGCCTCCAGGTGCAACAGAGGGTCCAGCGGTCAACGTAGATGTGTCCTCCTCCTATTTGTGTCTGTATTCTGCATGTGACAGGTGCCTAGGATGCATTGCTCACATGAATTTCCTCATTCCTGAACTAGGCTGAATTGTTTATTGCAAAGATTGCCAGATGACTGACTTCTTTGTAGTCTTCGGCATCTCCTCTGTTGTTGTCCATTTCCTCACTTCTCTCTTCTGCAATGCATTAACAAATTTGAATATTGCCAAAAAATAACAGGCAGGTGCAAGAGGTTGTCACACTCAAATACCACTCCCAAATGAGGGTGAAAGGGTGGGAGATTCAGTAACTGAATGAAGACAGTGGTTTAATCAATGCCTTTCCTTTATGTCATAGGCTCACTGTGCTGTTTGCAGATACTGTGGTACTGGATCACACAAAAAGGAAAAAAATTCACAAAAAGACACAAGGCATCCTCATTATTTGTGCCTATGAGAAAAAGTCTAGGCTCAAATTTAAATAGAAATCAGTCTTTCATACCAAACACAACTTTAAAAAAAATATTCATGGGTCCTCCGGTACTCCTGTGGGACTCAGAACAGGAAGTAAAACCCACACAGCACTTCCGCAGGACCCTCCAATTGGTTTTAGGAGTCCCGTAGAAGTACCTGTGGAAATAAAAAAAAAAGTTAACATTAATAACAGGAATCTTAAACTACACTACTGAAAATTCAGTGGAAAAATTAAGGATAACACTGATGTTATAGCTAGCTATGCTAATAAAATATTACTTTACATGAAAAAAACAGAAATTCACTGAAGAAACCAAAGGTAACGTGGTGGTATGGGGAAAAATAAACATTAGCTTATGTAAAAAGTCTAGAAATTCACTGAAAAAACCAAAGTTTAAAGTAATGTTGTAGTTATGTATTTATGTTAAAAAAACGCACAAATACTTTGAAAAATTGAAAGGTTAACTTGATATTATATTTAGGTATACAAAAAAAGACCCTAACTTATGCTAAAAAACATTACAATTCACTGAAAAAAACAGGGTTAAAATGATGTTATAGCTAAATATAGAAAAAAAAACCTTATTTTACATTTAAAAAACAGAAATTCCTTGAAAAAACACTAAGGTTAAAGGGACGTTATAGTTAGGTGAAAATGTCAGTAATAGCATGATGTTTTAAACCTAAAAAATACTGAAATTACCAGTTATAGTGCAGCGAGATAACTTGAGGAGCTGCTATACTCTGACTACAACCTCACATATTACATCACTCATTACATGTTCGATGACATCATTGATGACATCATCCAAAGAATGTGACAGTTTGCTATACTTTTATCATACTAAAAGGTATGTTGCGAAGTACATCTTGACCAAATGTCTTATCGACTGTACTGCTAATGAGTGTAACCTTTTGCAACATGCCTGGCCTCCTAATGGATCATGAGTGTCTGAAGGGAGTGAGTTGTCCGTAAATGATTGTACACAGGAAGAAGACTGTGGGTAGCAGGGACTTGCCAACCCATGTCTTGTAGATTGCAGAAATAAATGGCTGAAAAGAATCATACCAAATTGGGCAGAAAGATAGAACTTTACTCAGAAACCATGCTTTTCATTATTTGGTGCAAATACGTTGAGCAATTTTCTCAAAATGTGCTTTGGTTTGTCTTGAAGCGCTTAAAGAGTTAGATATATATATACGTAGTCCTGCAGTACCAAATATTTAAAATATAGGGTCCTTTGATTGGCCAAGCAAGCTTTTTCTCTGGTTGGCCTTTTTGGTTCCACAAGACTAGTACTGGTCTCTCAATGATAAAGCTCAGAGAAAAATGTTACAGCCACCATTATAGGACTCAGAGACTTGGTTCTGATATCCTGGAAATACAGAAAAACATAGAAGGGGGGCCCAAAATTAAAAAGAAAATGGCGCTGGTGCTCAAGTTTCCACTCTGCAGTACTGAGGTACTATGCAAGCTTAACCGGAGAAACTTGCACGTTATCGTATTACCATGGGGAGGAAGCTTATGGGGTTGGTAATGTGGGAGTTCTATAGTATCTACAAAAATATACAAAAAATTCCATGTGTATTGGGCATCCATGAGGGGTCTGGCCTTTTGTGGCGGAGTTGCGCACAGGGCCTGGGCAGAGGGCAAGCTCTAAGGCCAACCCTTGTTGCATATGGACGAAGACCTTGCGCAGCAAGGGCTAGACACCCACATGGGTTTGGGTGCAGGGCATAGGCAAAGGCTATACTCTGGGGTCAATCATCTGCTGCACATAGCCAAAAACTTTGTGCAGAGGGGGTCTGGTTGCCTGCAGCAGATTGTGCTGAGGGCCTGGTCCCCGACTTACGGTCGTGCACATTCGTGAAGTTGGCGGAACATAATAAAAAAGAACAGAACTTTACTGAATAAAACAAAGATTAAAGTGATGTTGCAGTTAGGTATGCTTACACAATCTTCCATTATGTAAAAAAAAACTAGAAATTCAGAGAAAAAACACAAAGGTTAAAGTGACATGTTTAGGTAGGTTTTGAAAGGGAAAAATTATGTTTGAAAACAAAAAAACACCACAGACATTCATCAGTTATAGTTTAATGAGCTATCTATAACTTGTGCCCCTGCCATGCACAGCTTATGACCTCACATATTACATCACTCATGATAAGTAAATTGACTTCATTAACGACATCACCGATGGCATCTCAAATGACATAATTGATGATATCATTGTTGACTTCACTGATAAAACCAGAGAATCATAAAGGAAGAAATATATACAAGCCAATCATCAACAGTCAAAAAGGCATAGAATTTCTATGTTGTACAGCATTTTTTTTTTAAAAAAGATCCCACTGCAAAACAGACATACTGCCCTGATAAGATCTGGAAAAAACAAAGTTCTGGTCTACATGTCTTGAAATGATATCTTTTAAGTAGAGGAATTAAAAACCTTTTAGTGTCAGAGCTGTGTTAACGCTCGCCAGAACTAGCGCTTCTCTACTGGGTCTCCTACCTCATTTTAAGCTCTCATTTTAAACAGTTTTAAAATCACCACTGTTTTTAAACTTTGTATGTAATACTGTGTTTGCTTACTTGTTTTGCACGCTTCAACTGAGATGGAGGGTTTCAGGTGTAACTAGCGGGGCCGCCACCTTGTGGGTTAGCGGACCAGTTCTTTCAACGCTGGGGGGTTAAAAGGCACGCTGAAGCGGACGCGTGCAGTGGACGCGCCGCGCCTAAGGCAAGCCCGTCTGCGCCCGCCGCGCTCTGACCGGGCTCAGGGCCTGTCCCCCTGGTCGTTTCACTCTGAACACGGTGGTGTATGTACCAGGGAGGACCTCATCAGACTGGACCCTGGAGGAGGAATCGTAAGGTGCCCCTGTATCCCCTTTGAGGTAATGCCCAACCGCCTAAGAAGTATCTGCCCTAAATGTAACATACTTTTGCCACACATTCTGGATCTTCCGGCCTCTGGCCCTAATGATAGGACAGGAAGGAGGGATAATACAGCGGACCCACCTCCCCTTAGATGTATGCTGCTGAACTCTAGTTCTTTGATCAAACATAGTATTGAGTGTGCGTTGCCTATTGAGGAACAAGATATTAAATTGGCCTTCATAACTGAGTCTTGGTCAGATCAGGCCTCTGGACCTGATTTAGCTAATGCAACCCCCCCCCCCCCCCGGGATTCCACTGTCACACTTTGGACAGACCTCATAGGAGAGGGGGGGGACTAGCAGTCATTTACAATGACTCATTGAAGCCCATTTTTCACACTGCATCAAATGCCTCGTGTGAGGCTCTTTCATTTAGCCTACGCACCTCACACCATAGCACCTTCAAGGGGGTACTCCTCTACCGCCCTCCAGGCCCCAGGGGTGGTTTTTTAGAGTTGCTGGGGACGCTGCTCGAAGAAGGGCTATGTGCAGATTCCTTTACGGTGCTAGGGGATTTTAATTTCTATCTGGAGGATCAATCCGACTCAGATACTATCACACTGGAGCAAGTGATGGAGGCAGGTGAACTGAAGCAGTTGATTGGAGTACCAACACATAGCAAGGGGTACACGCTGGATGGGATCTACTCCAACAATCCAACACTGGCAGTCACCTCGGTATTCCCATTGGTGTGGTCTGATCATAGCGCCTTTCTCTTCGAGGTGAAAGAGTCAAAGGGCCATAAACTTAGATCAGAACCCACAGGGAATATTGGAAAAAGACTTTGGAAAAACGTAGACTGCGAAGAGTTAGGGGAAGCATTAAAAAATACCAAGCGTCCTCTCCCTGCAGAGGTAGATGAAGCTACCTCTGCATACACGGAATGGCTAGAAGCAGCATGTAATAAACTCGCCCCCGTTAAAAAGTGGACCCCTAAACGGGCTCAACCGTCTGCCCCTTGGTTTTCGGATGAATTAAAAAACCAAAAACAGGCCTGCAAACGTTTAGAAAGGGTGTGGAGGAGAGGCTATAAAAGCGTGGATAAAGAAAGTTATAAGCAAAGTCTTAGACAGTACAAGGAAAGACTGTTGGAAACCCAAAAAAAGTTCTTTGCAGAACAAATCTCTCAGGCCAAATCCAATCCCAAAGAACTCTTCAAAACCATCACTAAACTTGCGGCCCCAACGGCCCCCAAGAGCCAAAGTAGCCCAGAACTCTGGGAAAAATTGGCCAATTTCTTCCAACAAAAAGTGGAATCTATCTTTTCCTCATTTAGCCTAGCTCACAGGGGGATGAGGGGGATGCCACAAAGTATGGAACCAAACACACCGGTATTAGACAAATTCTCTCTGCTAGAGACACCAGATGCAATCAAACTTCTGAGTTCCATTCGATCCGGATCCCCGATGGATCCATGTCCGGCATCGGTATTGAAACAAATCCCAGAAGTAATAGGGTCGACCCTTACACCGTTGTTTAACGCCATAATTACAACTGGCTAATTCTCTAGCAACTGGAAGAAGGTCTCTATCCTTCCCCTATTAAAAAAACCAACCCTGGACCCCAGTGATCCAAACAGTTACAGGCCAATTTCAAGACTTCCGCTCCCTGCCAAAATTATTGAAAAGGCCATGAACACCCAGCTCAGCACATTTCTTCAAACTAACAATCTACTCGACCCATCGCAATATGGGTTTAGAGCAGAACACAGCACCGAGCTGGCTCTAATTAAATCTACAGAGGAGGTGAGGGAGGCGTTGGACAGAGGAGGAAAGGCAATTCTGATTATGTTAGATCTGTCAGCAGCCTTTGATACGGTCCATCATGGAGTTCTGATGGACCAGCTGTCTGAAGCTGGGGTACAAGGAGCCGCATGGAACCTTCTGCAGTCTTTCCTCTCTGGAAGAACGCAAACAGTGGAACTGGACAACCACAGGTCAAAGCCTTTCTCTCTCCCGTGTGGGGTGCCACAGGGCTCATCATTAAGCCCGACGCTCTTCAACGTGTATGTGATCTTTTTGGCAGGCCTGATCAAATCCTATGGCTTTCAAATTACCTCCTATGCAGATGACACGCAAATAGTGTTGTCAATCAGAGACGGGGAAGAGAAGGAAACAGGGTCTCGCTTTCATGATTGCATGAAGGCCATCTCAGGATGGATGTCGCCTAACTGCCTAAAATTAAATTCAGGCAAAACAGAGGTCATCATGTTTGGAAACAACCCTGTGAGAAGTTGGCCTGGCATATGCTGTCCACTAGTTATAGTGGGCACCTTGCACCAGTCCAAACAACCCCTTATGGATGATAGGTTAAAGACAACCTTTATTGAAAGCTATCCTAGTGGTAGCTATGCAGAGCAGCCTTCAGGCTAAGTCTTGGAGGAATGTAAAGCAGCTTGTTTTACCAGTCTATAATCTCTTGAGTGACCAAATGAAAGAGGACCACACCAGGTATATATATAAAATATATGTATTTAGTCTTAAACACACCCCTCTAGTCTCTTTATGAGGCTAGAGTTCGAAGTACATAAGTTACAAGGCGAATATCAGCAGTTATTAGCACAATACACGTTTGAGCCGTAGGGGCGTACCAAACCATATACTAAAATAGCGGTATAAGAACCACGACTGAGCTAGACACAAGGCCTAGAGCCTGTAGAAGTGCTTGGACCCCAAGGAACCACCCAAGGTAGTGACACAGGGGACCCACGGGGACGCGTGCAGTGTGAGAACACAGCCGCGAATCGCCGTTGACTTCTATGGGGAAAGTCGCGGTTGGATTTTTAAAGAAAAGGACACTTCGGAGAGGACTTCCAGTTAACCCCTTTAAACTTAAGAGTTTCTAGGGCCCACACCCACGTGAGTACCGAAACACTCGAGTTACCTCACCCAGGGAAGCTGGGTGCATACGTGTTAAAAGGTGTCGGGAATCGTCTTCGTTTTCAATGGCGACCTCTTGGAAAGTGCTGCTGCCGTGAAGAGGAAGAGTGTCCGGTGTGATCCAAGCCTGGATCGAGGAAGAGGAAGACCTGAAAGCAGAGGGGACAGGGTCTGGGTCACTAGCCAGTTACCAGGGGCACGATAGTCGAATGCCCTCAGATGTCGGGTGCTTCAGGTGAATTGACGGGTGCCTTGACTCTTCAGCCACGAGGTCCAGGAGGCATCGACGACAACCAGGAGCTGGATTCGAGTTGTCCCATAAAGTTTGTCGAGTGCTGCGGTGTCGGCGACCGGATTGGACCCAACAAGCCTTAGCAACGGCAAGTCACGGGGAAATGAAGAAAAGGCTGCGGTGCAGACCAGCAAGGTCTGAGGGACTCACCCAGCAAGGGTAAGTCAGGGCACTTCTGGAGCAACCAGAAAATCCCAAGCAATTCAAGAGTTGCCTTCGTGGGGACCCACTAGCCAACGGACTAGAGATCGCGAAGGAGCCTCAAGCAGTCGCATTTGGAGCTGGCCCACGGGACACTCGTGGAGTGTAGGCCAGTGATCTTTGCTGCAGTTGGTGCTCGGGGCTAGGGCTACTTGGAACCCAAAGCACGGCTTCGAGAGATGTCAGGAAGTTGGTGCACTTGCAAATGTGCTCGGTGTACAGGGGTCATGGTTCCACGTTACCCACGACAGCTACGGGCCTCAGCATTGCTGGGGACTCAGGGCAGCCTCGGGAAAGTCTTGAAATCCACCTCTGGTGATGCAAAGACTTCGGCGTCCGGCGGGTGCTTCAGGGATGCAGACCGGACAGATGCTTCGTTGGTGCCTGCCAAGCAGGGGAGTCACTCCTTGACCCCAAGGGAGATTCTTCAGTCCTCTAATCTTGATGTAGAGCGTCGAAGGTCCAGGATTCAGCTTCAGAGTTTCGTCCAGGGATATCTAAAGTCTGTTGCCAGGGTTCCCTTACTCATACTAAGAAAAGGGGTTGGACTAACTCTGGGGACCCACCTATGGGAGGGTTTGGAAAGAGGGGTGGCTACACCCATTTCCTTTGTCCATTTTCACACCAGAGCAGGGGCTGGCAGCCCCTGCAAACGGTTTGAACTGGGGTATGCACGAGGACACCAAATGTGCCCCCAGTGCAGGACTTCAAAGCACTCAGAGAGTGCACCACCCAGCCCTAATCCACTAAGGCCTGTCTGAGACAGGAAACCTATTGTCCAGGCCTCCCCTGCCGGAGATTTGGTCAGCAGCAGGAGGCCAGACTCGTGTCTGTGGCTGCAGCATCCATTTTGTGATGCCAGGCTCTGTTTAGTTGGTACCGGGTATACCGGTGCTGTCATGTCTTTCCCTCTAGAAGGGTGGGATCATACTCCCACACCAGTTACTGGTGTGGGGGTATGATTCCAAGGTGTTTGACACCAAACACGACATGCTTCCGTGCAGCCATCACAAAGTTAGCATTTACCGTTTAGATATAATGCACTTAAGAGTATATGGTCAGGCTACACCACAGACAACCCCGGAGAGGAGATTCCGAAGGCTGCAGAGGGGCTCTGCTCATGCATGGGCACCCTCGCACATAAAACCAAGCACCCTGCCTTCAGGATTGATAAGGCCTGCCATAGGGGTGACTGATAGGTTTGTATGTGCAGTGATAGGTGAGATATAGTGAACCTATATCTCTGTAAGGGGTGCATGCACCACCTCACTCAGGCTGCTGTAGCAGTCCTGTGGTGTCATTTTGGAGGGCCTTCCAGGGGTGGCACAATACATGCTTCAACCCCTGGTAGGCCTCTGGGGTACCTATGCCCTGGGTACATAGTATACAATATACTAGGGACTTATAAGGGCACCCCAGAATCTAATCTGAAGTGTACTTAAGGTATAGGGAATCAATTTAGAGAGGAAGCAGCTAGGTTGGGGTCCTGGATAGCAGGGCCCCAGCCAGACTAAAGTCGAAAAACAGTGATACACCAGCAAAAAGTGGGGGTAACCATAAGAGGCAGATCCTACTCTCCTACACAACCCCCCAAATGCAGGGACATTAAACTAACCTTGACCAGTTAAGTCTTCATGTTCTAAGTGGAAATATCTGGAGAGTCCATCTGCATTGGCATGGTTACTCCCAGGTCTATGTTCCACGGTATAGTCCATCCCCTGTAGGGAAATGGACCACCTCAAAAGTTTGGGGTTTTCACCCTTCATCTGTTTTAGCCATAAGAGGGGCTTATGGTCTGTTTGAACAAGGAAGTGAGTACCAAACAAGTATGGCCTCAGCTTCTTCAGAGCCCAAACCACAGCAAAGGCCTCCCTCTCAATGGCTGACCAACGTTTCTCTCTGGGGGTCAGCCTTCTGCTAATAAAAGCTACTGGCTGATCCTGACCTTCATCATTCAACTGTGACAGTGCAGCCCCTACCCCCAACTCAGATGCATCTGTCTGCACAATGAACTTTTTGGAGTAATCAGGACTTTGCAGAATGGGAGCAGTGCACATGGCCTGCTTCAGGTCATCAAATGCCTTTTGACAGCTAACTGTCCACTGAACCTTTTTGGGCATTTTCTTAGAGGTTAAGTCATTCAGGGGTGTCACTATTGATCCATACTCCTTGACAAATCTTCTGTAGTACTCAGTCAGGCCTAATAAGGCTCTCACCTGAGTCTGGGTAGTTGGAGCAGCCCAGTCCATGATGGTCTGGATCTTGCTCTGCAATGGTTGAATCTGGCCTCCACCCACAAGGTGGCCCAGGTACACAACCTGACTCTGCCCTATCTGGCACTTTGTGGCCTTGATAGTTAGGCCTGCCCTCTGCAGGGCCTCCAAAAGATTCCTGAGGTGGACCAGGTGATCCTCCCAGGTGGAGCCAAAGACAGCAATATCATCTAGATATGCTGCACTATAGGCTTCCAGACCTGTAAGGACTGTGTTCACCAACCTCTGAAAAGTGGCAGGTGCATTTTTCAAACCAAAGGGCATCACCACAAATTGGTAAAGCCCACCAGGGGTAGAAAATGCAGTTTTTGGCTTTGCATCATCAGCTAGCCTGATCTGCCAGTAGCCAGCTGTTAGGTCAAATGTGCTTAGATACTTGGCTGAGGCCAAAAGTGTCTATTAGCTCATCTGCCCTGGGGATTGGATGGGCATCAGTCCTAGTGACTGCATTGAGGCCTCTGTAGTCCACACAAAACCTCATTTCTCTCTTACCATCTTTGGTGTGAGGTTTTGGCACCAGGACCACTGGACTAGCCCAAGGGCTATCTGAAGGCTCAATGACACCCAGTTCCAACATTTTCTGGACTTCTGTCCTGATACAGTCCCTGACCTGGTCAGGTTGCCTGTAAATCTTACTTTTAATAGGCAGACTGTCCCCAGTGTCCACTTCATGAGTGCACCAGGTGGTCTGACTTGGAGTCAGAGAGAACATGTGTCTGAACTGATTGAGCACCTGTCTACAATCAGTTTGCTGCTGGGCAGTGAGGCTGCCTGCCAAGGCTACACCATCCACTGACCCATCATCAGGGTTCTGGGAGAGCAGGTCAGGAGAGGGTCACTCTCCTCCTCCTGTCCCTCATCAGTTGCCATGAGCAAGCCCATGTCAGCCCTGTCCACATATGGCTTCAGCCTGTTGACATGGAGCACCCTGTGGGGGCTCCTGGGAGTTCCCAGGTCTACCAGATAGGTAACCTCTCCCTTCTGTTCAACAATGGTATGGGGGCCACTCCACTTGTCTTGGAGGGCTGCTGGGGCCACTGGCTCCAGCACCCACACCTTCTGTCCTGGCTGGTAAACAGTCAGCACAGCCTTTGGTCATGCCAGGCTTTCTGTAATTCCTGGCTAGCCTCAAGGTTTTTGGTTGCCTTTTTCATATACTCAGCCATTCGGGAGCGGAGACCAAGTACATAGTCCACTATGTCCTGTTTAGGGGTTTGAGAGGTAACTCCCAACCTTCCTTCACCAGACACATTGGACCCCTGACAGGATGGCCAAACAAAAGTTCAAAAGGGCTGTAGCCAACCCCTTTTGAGGCACCTCCCTGTATGCAAATAAAAGGCAGGGCAAGAGTATGTCCCATCTTCGCCTAAGCTTTTCTGGGAGCCCTTTAATCATGCCCTTCAAGGTTTTGTTGAATCTCTCAACTAAACCATTGCATTGTGGGTGATAGGGTGTGGTGAACTTATAAGTCACTCCACACTCCTTCCACATTGCAGTCAAGTAACTGGACATAAAGTTTGCAACTCTGTCAGATACTACCTCCTTAGGAAAGCCCACTCTTGAGAAAATTCCCAGGAGGGCCCTTGCCACCACAGGAGCTGTAGTGGTCCTAAGGGGAATGGCTTCTGGGTACCTGGTGGCATGGTCCACCACCACCAGGATAAACCTGTGCCCAGATGGTGTTTGGGGATCCATGGGAGCAACGATGTCAATCCCCACCCTCTCAAAGGGAACCCCCACCACAGGTAGTGGTATCAGGGGGGCCTTTGTGGTGCCACCTGCCTCCCCACTGGCTTGGCAGGTTACACAGGAGCGACAAAACTCCTTGGTGTCTTCAGACATGTGGGGCCAGTGAAAGTGAGGGACAATTCTGTCCCAAGTCTTGTTCTGGCCCAGGTGACCTGCTAAGGGAATATCATGGGCTAGTGTCAATAGGAAGCCCCTGAACTTCAGAGGTATAACCAACCTCCTGGCTGCTCCAGGCTTGGGGTCTCTACTCCTAGAGTACAGGAGTCCATCATCCCAATATATCTTATGGGTGCCACTAGCATTCCCAGCAGCCTCAGCAGCAGCTTGCTGTCTGAGGGGTTCAAGAGAGGGGCAGTTCAGCTGCGCCTGGCTCAGATCTGCCCTGGAAGGGCCCCCTGTCCCCAAGAACTCAACCTGATCAGGTTCAAGCTCCTCTGGGACAGTTCCTTCTTCAGGCCTGAGATCATCTTCCTCAAAAGACTGATCTGCTTCCTGAGCCAAGGGGGAAGGCACTGCCTTAACCCTACTGCTCCTCCTCTTGGGAGGCACCTGGTCCATTATTCCAGAATCCAGGGCCTGTTCAGCTTTTGACATTTTTGCCTGTGACCTAGTCACAGCAAAGACATGTGCAGGGATCCCTAGCATTTCTGCATGTTTCCTGAGCTCCACTTCTGCCCAAGCTGAGGTTTCAAGATCATTGCCAAGCAAGCATTCGACTGGTAGGTCTGCACTCACCACAACCTTCTTAAGGCCAGTTACCCCTCCCCAGGAAAAGTTAACAACTGCCAGAGAATGGTCTGTTCTGACATTGCTAGCATTGGTCACTTGGTACATTTCACCAAGTATAATCTGCCCAGGATCCACAAGATCTTGTGTCACCATGGTGACACTTGCTCCTGTGTCCCTGAATGCCAAAGCCTCCCTTCCATTAATTAAAGGCTGCTGTCTGTATTTGCCCAAATTATTGGGACTCACAAAGGGGGACATATCCATGCCCCCATCACAGACTAGGACAGCCTGAGTTGGCACTCTGACTAGGCCAGAGCCCATCTCAGTACCCAGGGTCAACCCTACTAAACCCTTATTCTGAGTGTTTCCACCACCACTTGTAGCTGGACTAGGGGGAACAGTTGCCTTAGGGGCAGTGGTGGCTGGATTGGACTCTTTGGACTTGGTGTAATCACTTGTCCAGTGAGTCTTTTGCTTACAGACTTTGCACCATGGTTTCTTTTGGCCTTTTCCTTTATTAGATTGGGATTCCCCACCAGATGCAGATGTTTGGGGACCTTGAGAAGACTTCTGGTCTTTACCCTTTTCCCCACCCTTGTCAGAGTTTTTAGAATCTTGCTTCTTCTGGTCACCACCTTGGTTCTGTACCTTCTGCTTCACCCTGGTTCTGACCCATTTGTCTGCCTTCTTTCCCAATTCTTGGGGCGAGGTCAGATCAGAGTCAACCAGGTACTGATGTAGCAACTGATTCTGACAGTTATTAAGAATCTGCTCTCTCATGATTAAATTATATTTATTATTATTTTTATTAGGAAGTTTTATATAGCGCTAGCCAGACCCGAAGGTATCGGAGCGCTTTACAACACTTTGTAAACAGAAAACAACATAATTATAACAGAAGTGAACATGGAGCCTCAGGATGTAGTTGAGGACTTTGCGCGTTGTATAGCGATAGAGGGAAAGTTACAATAGTCACGTAATAGTGAGCATCAAAGTTCAAGCCACGAATCCTTCCGATCCAGGAGGAAAGTGGGGATGAGTCGAGCTAGGTATCAGGTAGAAGTCTTGGATTTGAAGTGTCGGAGTGACGTAGTGTGCACCCTTGTGAGTTTTTGTTGCAATCTATCCATTTGGAGAGGTACGATTGAGGTATAGGTCTTTAAGTTGACTCTTGAATTTTAGGAAGGAGGGGATGGTCCTGATATGGACTGGGATGGAGTTCCATATTTTGGGCGCGTTTCCAGAGAAGGATCGGGCTGCAGTTTTTTGTTTGCGGGTTTTAGGGGGATGAGGAGTAGAGTGTTGGAGCTTCTGAGGCTCCTTGTCTGACCGGCCTTGGTGAGTTTGGAGGCCAGGTAGGCGGGTTTCCCTGTGTGGAGGGCTTTGTGCGTGAGGCAGGCAGTTCTGAAACTAGCTCGCAGTTCAATTGGGAGCCATTTTAACTCTCTGAGTGCGGGCGAGATATGGTCATATTTTTTCACTCCAGTGACCATTCTTGCAGCTGCATTGAGAGTTGAACGGAGGGGAGCTAGGTGTGATTTAGCTGTGCCTGTGAGGGTAGCATTCCCGTAGTCTAATCTGGAAAGTACCAAGGATTGAGTCGCTTGTTTGAGGTCGCTGGTCGGGATGAAGGGTTTTATCTTGTTAAGTAGTTTCAGGTTGAGGAAAGCGCTCTTTGCGGTGTTCTGGATGTGTTTGTCCATGCTTAGTTTGGGGTCCAGGGTGATTCCCAGCGATTTGACTGAGTCGGCCCGGGATAGATTGTTGTTGAGAGCGTCAATTGCTTTTAGCCATTCTGCGACTTGGGGGTTCTCCGTTTTGTTGGAGATGAGGAGGATTTCCGTTTTTTCTAGATTCAATTTCAGGTGGTTTAGAGTGAGCCAGTGTTGGACTTCTCTAAGAGTGTCATTGAGTCTCTGGATGTCTTCGATGGAGGAGGTTTCGAGATAAATCTGGGTGTCGTCCGCATAAAGGTGGAAGGGAATGTTGGATCTCTTGAGTATAGTGGTGAGGGGTTCCATGTATATATTGAACAGTTGTGGGGAGAGGACTGATCCTTGGGGACGCCTCTGCTGACAGGGTGTAGTTCCGACGAGAAGTTTTTGATTTTGACTCTTTGAGAGCGATTTTGGAGAAAGGAGCCGAACCAGCGTAAGACCACCTCTTCAGCCCCTAGCCTTTCTTGGAGTACCTTAGTGAGTAGTTGATGGTCCACCGTATCGAAGGCTGCTGATAGGTCTAGAAGGATGAGTAGGGAGCATTGGTCGGAATCGAGGGATTTGTATAAATCGTCTATGATATTAAGGATCGCTGTCTCTGTGCTGCACCCTTTTCTGAAACCCGATTGGTGTGGGTCCAGGAGGTCGATGTTGTCCATGTGTTGAGTCAGTTGGAGGAGGACGCATTTTTCCAAAATTTTGGCCAGGAGAGGGAGATTGGAGACGGGTCTGTAGTTGTTCATATCCTTGGTGTCCAGGCCTGGTTTTTTTAGTAGCGGAGTGACCTGGCCGACTTTGAGGCAATCCGGAATGACTCCAGAGCTTAGGGAGCTGTTTATGATCCTGGTCCAGAGCGGTGCTAGGGAGAATTTTAGATTCTTGGCCAGTTGGGCAGGAATAGGGTCCAAGGCGTGTGTGGAGGGTTTCGAGGTGGAGATCAATTTGACTATCTCTCTTTCCGATACGGGATTGAATGATTTCCACTGATTAGGGGGGAGATTGGCTGTGTTGCCCTCTGCACTTGAGGCTGGGCTCCTATGGACGAGGTTAAGGTTGGAGACCAAGGAGAGCTCAATCTTGGAGATTTTATCATTGAAGAAATTGGCAAAGTTCTCGCACAGGGCATCAGAGGCCTCAGTTGCGGATACAGGGGGCTTGGAGGTTTGTTGCCTGATGAGGGTAAAAAGCTCTTTGGGTCTGTTTGTAGCGTTTTCAAGGGCATTGAGAAAGAAGGAAGTTTTTTCGTGATTGATGTGGATTTTGTAATTCTTGCGTTTTGCTTTAAGTTGGTCCCGGAGGATTGGGGATGGATTGTTCTGCCAGAGTCTTTCAGCTGCTCTGAGTTGTCTCCTTTCGGCGTTTATGTCTGTGTTAAACCAGGATCTGGAGGGAATGGCCCTGGCTCTTTTTCGTTTTAAGGGGGCTAGTTGGTCCAGGATGTTGGTCATAGTGGAGTTGTAGTGGGAGGTGAGATCTGTGGTGGATAGGTCGCCGGAGGCAGTGGGGAGGAGAGAGCATATCTTTTCTTCCAGAACGTCCATGAGGATTTGTTTTAGATTTCTTGCCCAGTGGTGATGTTCCTCATTGGGGGTAGGCGTAGGATCGATTGATTGATGTGGAATAGGATGATGTGATGATCAGACCAGTCTACGGGCATGGTGCGGTCGATCGCTACTGCGTCAGGGTGAGCAATGATGGCATCCAGGATTGATCCTTTGTTGTGCGTTTCCTCTAAGCAATGTTGTGTGAGGTTGTTGTTATGTAGGAGTTCGTTTAGGTTGTGAATTAGCCGGTTGTTTTCCTCGTTCCAGTGGAGGTTGAGGTCTCCTAGAATTAGGTTACTGGAGTCCCGAAGTGCGCAGATAGTTATCAGATCGGATAGATGTTCTCCAAAAGAAGAGTTGTTGCCTGGCGAGTGATAGAGGAGATGACAAGATAAGGTTTTGTTTTTCTTCGTCTTGATATTAGCGGTAAGACATTCAAAAGTGTCATACTTGAGGGCTTCGGTTTCTGTCACGGAAATGGTGATCTTGTGAATGATTGCTATGCCCCCTCCGCGGTGGATTTGTCTGTCTTTGTTGATGATTGCATAGCCAGGAGGCACAAGCATGTCCATGATCGGAGAGGAGAACTCATTTAGCCAGGTTTCGGTGATGAACGCGATGTCTATGTCGTGGGTCAGAATGGTTTCAGCCAGCTCTGTGGCGTGTTTGATGGCTGATCTGCAGTTAATAAGCATGCAGTTGGTGTTGGTCTCTCCGATTTTGGGTTTCTTCATTGTGTCGGCCCTCGGAATGGTGGTGAGGCATGTTGGGGGTCTAGGAGATCTGGGTGGAGAGCGATCTCTTCTACATCCAGTGATGACCTGGATCCGTGGGTTGGAGGTGACAGTCGGGACAGTATCGTAGGAGGAGGCGAGGTCAAGAGCTTCACACAAGGACATTGCAGCAATTGATCTTTTGGGTCTTTGTTCCGGGTCAAGGAGTGGGGTTGTGTTCCAGCAGGGCCATGTAGCCCTCGAGTGCCTAAGGCGTTTATTGTTGGTGGAGGAGGGGGTCGGGAGGCGGGTGTTGTAAGGTCCTACGGAGTGAGGAGAGGTTCGAGGTGATTTCCTTGAGACCTAGTAATGCCTTCTTTAGCTGACTTTCTAGTAGGGCAAGACGAAGACTCATCTTCTCGGTAGAGGAGCTGAAGGTGTTTAGGGAGAGGCGTCTCGAGACGACGGGACCATGTCGTTGGCAAAGTGGAATTTGGTGTTCGTGTTGTCGTTGTTGACTGTCAGGGTAGTCCTGGTATTGGGGTGGGAGGTTTTACGTCTAAGAATCATAGGCCTTAGCTTGCGTGAGGGAAGGGAAGAGGAAGTGGACGACATAGGTTGCGGGTTGGCGTCGCTGATGTATTGTTGAGGGGGGCATGGTGGGACAGGAGGGGGACGGAAACGGGTCTCAAGGGGTTGAATAGCCTCACTTATGCAGTACCTTTTAATGAGGATTGAGGAGGGGTCAGGAGGGAGCGTGATTGGTGCATGGGGGACGGAGAGGAGGTTGCGGTCTTGGGGGGAGGGGTAGGTGCTGTGGGCATCCGGTGAGGGATTGGATTTAGGTAGCATCAAGCTAGTCGGACCGTCCGAGGATTATAGAATCCTTTGAAGTCACACACCTTACTGCCAAGTAACCAGCCTTCCAGAGCCTTGGTAGCACAATCTACAAAGTCCACCCAGTCCTGTGTCTGTGCCTTTTGGGTATCTCTGAACTTTAACCTATATTGCTCAGTGGTTAGGCCAAACCCATCTATCAGGGCACTCTTCAGGACTTGGTAATCATCAGCATCCTCTTCTCTTACAGTGAGGAGCTTGTCTCTACCTTTGTCTGCAAAGGAGAGCCACAAGATTGCTGCCCACTGCTCCTGGGGGACCCTCTGAACTTTACAAGCCCTTTCCAGTGCAGTTATCCATTTGTGGATGTCATCCCCACTCTGGTAGGGAGGGACAATCTTGCTCAGGTTTCTATGGTCATAAGACCTTTCCCTACCACTAGGGAAGTTGCTGCCACCATAAGACTCTAGTCCCAACTTTCTTCTTTGTCTATGAAGCTCTAGGGACTCCCTGTCTATAGCCAGCTGCTCTCTTCTGATCCTAAGCTGAGCTTCTTCATACTGGAGCAGTCTCTTTTTCCTCTCATTAGAGGTTTCCTCCTATGAGAAGAAACAGAGGTCCCTACTGAGGTGTCAGAATGGTTAGACTCCTGAGAAGGAGATCTGGACCTTCTAGGCACACTCACAACTCTTCCTGGTGGGACAAAGGGAGGTCATTCTGATCTTCCTCCTCATCTGCAGGAGGAGCTGGATTGTCCAGGGCAAGATCATTTTCATCTTCCTGGCCAGTTTCAGAGGTCAGGTCCTGGGTATTTTCACCCCTGGTACCTTCCTCATCTTCTGCCCCACCCTCTCTGCCTACCCCTGCAGACCCTAGGGGTCTTCTGAGATCATCCAGCAGAAGCATCTCCATGAGACGTTGGGTGTTGGCACTTTTGCCTGTCTTCAGCTTCCTAACCTTGCACAACTCTCTCAATTCCAAGAATGGGAGGTTGTCATATTTGGAGGGTAGGAGCCCACTGGTTCCTGGCAGGGACCTACTGGTTCCTGGCCCTGAAGACATCACTAGTGAGGTGTGGTGTATGCACTACCTACTCTAGTGTGGCCTACTAAACTCTCTTGAGTTGTAGAAAGGGTGTGCTAAGCCCTTGACACACAACTCTAAGTTCAGTAGAACTTACTGTATTTCTAAGCTTGAATTTATATGTACCTAAGGTACCTTTAGTGGTTTTCAGTTAGTCACACACTTGAGATTATCTGGTAAAACAATAGCAAGCTGGAATCCCACACGCTGCACACCAATGTGAGAAGTTGGCCTGGCATATGCTGTCCACTAGTTATAGTGGGCACCTTGCACCAGTCCAAACAACCCCTTATGGATGATAGGTTAAAGACAACCTTTATTGAAAGCTATCCTAGTGGTAGCTATGGAGAGCAGCCTTCAGGCTAAGTCTTGGAGGAATGTAAAGCAGCTTGTTTTACCAGTCTATAATCTCTGGAGTGACCAAATGAAAGAGGACCACACCAGGTATATATATAAAATATATGTATTTAGTCTTAAACACGCCCCTCTAGTCTCTTTATGAGGCTAGAGTTCGAAGTACATAAGTTACAAGGCGAATATCAGCAGTTATTAGCACAATACACGTTTGAGCCCTAGGGGCGTACCAAACCATACACTAAAATAGAGGTATAAGAACCACGACTGAGCTAGACACAAAGCCTAGAGCCTGTAGAAGTGCTTGGACCCCAAGGAACCACCCAAGGTAGTGACACAGGTGACTCACGGGGGACGCGTGCAGTGTGAGAACACAGCCGCGAATCGCCGTTGACTTCTATGGGGAAAGTCGCGGTTGGATTTTTAAAGAAAAAGGACACTTCGGAGAGGACTTCCAGTTAACCCCTTTAAACGTAAGAGTTTCTAGGGCCCACACCCACGTGAGTACCGAAATACTCGAGTTACCTCATCCAGGGAAGCTGGGTGCATACGTGTTAAAAGGTGTCGGGAATCGTCGTCGTTTTCAATGGCGACCTCTTGGAAAGTGCTGCTGCCGTGAAGAGGAAGAGTGTCCGGTGTGATCCAAGCCTGGATCGAGGAAGAGGAAGACCTGAAAGCAGAGGGGACAGAGTCTGGGTCACTAGCCAGTGACCAGGGGCACGATAGTTGAATGCCCTCAGATGTCGGGTGCTTCAGGTGAGTTGATGGGTGCCTTGACTCTTCAGACACGAGGTCCAGGAGGCATCGACGACAACCAGGAGCTGGATTCGAGCTCTCCCACAAAGTTTGTCGAGTGCTGCAGTATCGGCGACTGGATTGGACCCAACAAGCCTTGGCAACGGTAAGTCATGGGGAAATAAAGAAAAGGCTGCGGTGCAGACCAGCAAGGTCTGAGGGACTCACCCAGCAAGGGTAAGTCAGGGCACTTCTGGAGCAACCAGAAAAGCCCAAGCAATTGAAGAGTTGCCTTCGTGGGGACCCACTAGCCACCGGACTAGAGATCGCAAAGGAGCCTCGAGCGGTCGCACTTGGAGCTGGCCCACGGGACACTCGTGGAGTGTAGGCCAGTGATCTTTACTGCAGTTAGTGCTCGGGGCTAGGGCTACTTGGAACCCAAAGCACGGCTTCGAGAGATGTCAGGAAGTTGGTGCACTTGCAAATGTGCTCGGTGTCCAGGGGTCACAGTTCCACGTTACCCACAACAGCTACGGGCCTCAGCGTTGCTGGGGACTCAGGGCAGCCTCGGGGAAGTCTGGAAATCCACCTCTGGTGATGCAAAGACTTCGGCGTCCGGCGGGAGCTTCAGGGATGCAGACCGGACAGATGCTTTGTTGGTGCCTGCCAAGCAGGGGAGTCACTCCTTGACCCCAAGGGAGATTCTTCAGTCCTCTAATCTTGATGTAGAGCGTCGAAGGTCCAGGATTCAGCTTCAGAGTTTCGTCCAGGGATATCTAAAGTCCTGTTGCCAGGGTTCCCTTACTTATACTAAGAAAAGGGGTTGGACTAACTCTGGGGACCCACCTATGGGAGGGTTTGGAAAGAGGGGTGGCTACACCTATTTCCTTTGTCCAGTTTCGCACCAGAGCAGGTGCTGGCAGCCCCTGCAACCGGTTTGAACTGGGGTATGCACGAGGACACCAAATGTGCCCCCAGTGCAGGACTTCAAAGCACTCAGAGAGTGCACCACCCAGCCCTAATCCACTAAGGCCTGTCTGGGAGGTGGTAACACCTCCCTGAGGCAGGAAACCTATTGTCCAGGCCTCCCCTGCCGGAGTTTCAGTCAGCAGCAGGAGGCCAGACTCGTGTCTGTGGCTGCAGCATCCATTTTGTGATGCAAGGCTCTGTTTAGTTGGTACCGGGTATACCGGTGCTGTCATGTCTTTCCCTCTAGAAGGGTGGGATCATACTCCCACACCAGTTACTGGTGTGGGGGTATGATTCAAAGGTGTTTGACACCAAACACGACATGTTTCCGTGCAGCCATCCCAAAGTTAGCATTTACCGTTTAGATATAATGCACTTAAGAGTATATGGTCAGGCTGCACCACAGACAACCCCGGAGAGGAGATTCCGAAAGCTGCAGAGGGGCTCTGCTCATGCATGGGCACCCTCTCACATAAAACCAAGCACCCTGCCTTCAGGATTGATAAGTGTTACAGCAAACAAACGATGGACAGAATGCTGACAATGCAAACATTCTCCCCCAGTCAAAAGATCTGGGTTAAATCCATCGTTCTTTTGCCCACTACGCCACCCCAGTTTGGACCCAGCCATATGCAAATCAGTCTTGACCCTGTGCCCCATGGGAACAGTCCAGACCGAACTGCCAGGCCGGGTCCTCCTGGACCGGAAACAAGCATCCTGGGACCGGTTTCAGGGTATGTCACCCTTCTTCAGCCAGGCTAGCTTGAATCCAGTGGCACAGTGAGCAAGGGACCCACGTCTGGGCATACCCATCCCACTTAGGGCGAAAAGTGTTACAGCAAACAAACGATGGACAGAATGCTGACAATGCAAACATTCTCCCCCAGTCAAAAGATCTGGGTTAAATCCATCGTTCTTTTTCCCACTACGCCACCCCAGTTTGGACCCAGCCATATGCAAATCAGTCTTGACCCTGTGCCCCATGGGAACAGTCCAGACCGAACTGCCAGGCCGGGTCCTCCCTGGACCGGAAACAAGCATCCTGGGACCGGTTTCAGGGTATGTCACCCTTCTTGAAGGGTGAGAAAGAAAGGGTCAGGAAACTCAGTTCTCTTCCTGTTGCAAGCAAATAGAATTAGCATGTGCCCAAACTTCAGCACCATAATATGCAATCAGAACACATTGTGTTTTATACATTTTGAGCAAGGGAAAAATTGATTTAACTCCTAGGTTAGAGTTGAGATGAAATACCGCTCCCACAGACTGATTGAACCTTTGTCACCTAGCAATAAGATCACAAGACCATGAGTTAGTACAGCCAAAAACAATTCCAAGACAGGGAAATTGATACACCTTTTCAAGAATAGTTCCCTTAATAGAGAGCAATCACATTCCTAATCTATAAGGGCCAATGGCCATAACCTGTGACTTTGTAAAATTGGTCTCTAACCCTAAGTCCATCATAAAACTTGCAAAATTCTCCACTAAATGTTTTAAAGCCCTTAGTTTGCAAGCCAAATCAGCACTGTCTGCATGTAAAGGTGCTAAAATTGATTTGCTCCTCCTTTAAACATGTTGAAAATGTATAACCCTAATTGGCATATTAAAGTTTCCTATAAGGCCATAGTATATGGTGCAATAGTACACCTATGGCAAGAAAAGTTACATGTAATTTGTGGACTGCAGCACTGATTGTGCCATCCACTACAGCGACAGAGAAAACATTGATTCAGTTCTAGCCTGTGTAGCCTGACTGTAAACCCAGTTTTACAAGCTGGAATCCCCCTTTTAAATATTCATAAATCACCCTACGTACACCTTGTCAGCAACAAGGTAGGCAACAAGGTAGGCTGCCTGATTTTTAAACAGGCAAAATTAAAATAAGCATTTTCTTCCAGTGACTACGCACCACTGGCAGGGCTCCGTCTGAATCCTAGAAAATGTACGGATTATAAACTTTAGACGTTACCTTTTGACAGACTATTTTTTAATATTTAGTAAACATCTAATTTTGTGCTAAACTCAGATTGTTAATAAATATTGATGAAAGGTTACTTTCAGAAACATACCTTTTCCCTGCCTGAAGCTCCGGACTTCAATTTGCATACACCTGCCAGCAGCTGCCCAACAGGTACTTGTCTTTGATGAGGTGTGAAAACTGTTCCAGGCGCAGAACAATGGCCTAGGTATGGTAAGGTGTATACCTTCACCTAGTGGGAAGTCTGGTTAGGGTAGACGCAGGAAATTAATTAACTTGTAAAGTGGCCTCCCCTTTCACAAGTAAATGTAAGGTGAGACCAGGAGAAGGCAACCATTTGTTCCCCACCAGCCAAGTTGGCATCAATCCCGGTGGAACTGGAGCTCCCTCGAGAACTGGTTTTGAGTGGCCACAGATAAGAGGACAGCTCATTTCCCTGGCCACACTTCAGGTTGCACACAAAGGATCTGCTCAAGGAAGGAAGAGTTTCTCCAGCTTGAATTTTAGGAGTAAGGTGCACAGTGGGATTGTCTGCAGCACGGGCAAACAGGAACTGCTGCAAAAATGGGTAGCATGCCCACTGTGATCTTTTATCTCACTGGTTAGGGAGGAGCCATGAGTCACCTGCAGCTACTAGATGGTGGCAACCATGAATGTGGCACCAGAGGGCACCCTCCTCAGAACTCTTTCTCAATATGTGGAAGATAAGAAGAGAACTGGACCTTGATTTCTGTAACCTGAGAGGTGCCTTGAAGGACAGACCTGCTCCATCTTGCATCCAAGGCAAAGATATTGACTCCAAGGGTCAATTGCATTACCTCCTGTGCAGCTACAGGGACACAAAAAGCACCAAGAGGCCTTTTCACTCAAGTGACCAATTGATTAGTATTCACTGGAACTTAGACTGGACCTTGCTGATGGCTCTTCTGGAGTGATTAGTGGCCCCTAAGTGTTGTCCCTGAGGGCATGGGAGCCTTCAAATTGACCCAGTGGAGCTGCTCAAGAGCCCTGAAAAGTTAAGACTTGGAAAATGTTTGGACTTCAAGTCCCCTGAATCCATCAGGGTCCGATTTCGCTGCACCTTCCTCAGATACAGCTTCAGGCATCCTCCGCTCGATTGTGAGCTCTATAAAAAAAGGCTTAGGGACATATTTTTCAAAGGTTTTGCATTGCTCTTATGTCAGGCAAAAGGACACAGGGCGACGTAAACCTAGAATGATATTTACCAAGCCATGCAAGGCCACCTTGTGTGGCTTGGTGAATCTGGAGTAACGCAATGCAGCGCAAATTGCTGCCTTACATTACTCTGTCCCAGAGAGGCATTCCATGGATGGAGCTTGGGTGTTACCACGCATCCACCCATGGATTTTGCTGCATTCTGAGATTCTGAGATATCCCAGGGGAGGGGTATCAAGGAGAAATAGCCTCAGAGGATTGGTTTCCTTTCTAGCACAAAAACAACACTGGCTGTAATGCAGGTACCCTTGCACCATGGCGCAGGGGTGACTACGTTGGCGCTAGGCAGCACATAGTACACTAGCACAAGGAGAGGACAAATATGTGCCATATAATGTTAAGTATGGTGCATTCCTGCCGTCTCTCTGTCATGCAACGCAGCACAGCAAGGTGTCTTGCTGCGTTACATTTTGATAAATCTGCATCTAAGTCAGAAGGTGAAATCTTTGACCAGGACGAACCTGCTTTGTGTTTCAGACCCGCACTCCATCGTGGTCAGCCTGAAATTGTACCTAAGTATCCGTCTACTGCTTCCATAGAGTATAAATGGTGCTTAGTGCTTTGGTGCTATTTTTCTTAAACTATTTAAAAAAATCATATCTCCAATTCCCCTTTCCAGATTTTTGTCATTTTGATGTAATTTTTTTCATTAAAATGTACTCTATTTTTCAAATTCGGTTTGAGATTTTAATGTTTGATGTTTTGACCTTATAACTGTTTTGGTACTGCATAAATACTTTACACATTGTCATAGGTTAAGCCTGTCTGCTCTATGCCATAGCTACCAGTACGCCGAGCTCCAGCCAATTTAGTGACTTGGGTTTCATCCTGATAAGTAAGTGTAATTATTCCTTGAAGTGAGCAATACACAGCATAAATAATATTGCACTTTTTTACAGGCAGTATAGAGTTAGGGGCATATTTATGAAAGGGGGTTGCATCGCTCTGGTACACCTGGCATCTTTGCCTTGTTTCCCCCCTGTCTTTTTTGCGTCTGACCTCCTGTTTTTTTACTGTGTGCTGCATTTGTTTTTGCTGGTTTTAGGACTCTGAGCTCTTTACCACTGCTGACCAATGCTAAATTGCACGTGCTCCCTGTTAAATTGTTTTAGTAAACGGTTTATCCATGATTAGCATATTTGATTTACTTGTAAGTCCTGAGTAAAGTGCACTGCTTGTGCCCAGGGCCTGTAATTCAAATGCTACTAGTGGGCCTGCAGCACTGATTGTGCCACCCACATCGGTAACCCTGCAACCATGTCTCAGACATACCACTGCAATGTCTGCATGTGCAGTTCTGAACTGCCATGTCGACCTGACAAGTGCAACCACTTACCAGGCCCAAACCTTCCCTTTTTCTACATGTAAGGCACGCCTAAGGTAGGCCCAAGGTAGCCCCATGGACAGGGTGCAGTGTATTTAAAAGGTAGGACATGTACTGGTCTTTTTACATGTCGTGATAGTGAAATACTACTAATTTTGTTTTTCACTATTGCAAGGCCTATCTCTCCCATAGCTTATCATTGGAGCTGCTTTGTAACCTCTTACAAGTGTCACTTCTAATCGGGAAGAGATAGAGAGTTGGAGTTTAGGGTCCCTGAACTCACAATTTCAAAATACATCTTTTTGTGAAGTTGGTTTTTAAATTAAGTGTTTGAAAATGCCACTTTTAGAAGTGGGCATTTTCTTGCTTTACTATTCTGTGCCACTCCCTGCCTGTGGAATCCACGTCTGCGGGAGGGTAACAGTTGGGCAGTTTGTGCATTCACTCTATACAGTCACACAAAGGGAGCTGATGTGTAGCCTGCATATCCTGATGACTAATCACCAGGCTGATGGGTCTTTCTGAGCAAGAGAGTTGGGAGGAGTTGTCATTGACACCTGAATAGAGATGTGCCTGTCCTCACACAAAGCTGTCTCCACCCCCCTGTAGTGTGTCAGGAAACAGGTCAGGGAAAGGCGGGGTCTTGTGCACTACAAAGACTTTCCTTTGAAGATTGCCTGCTTCAAAGGCAGTAACTGGTATAAGTATTGGAGCTGTGACAGGATAACTTCGGATCAATTCTGTACTAAGAGGACATTCTGCCAGGAAGAAGATCTGGATGCTGTAGGAGGGACTGCCACTCTGTTTGTTGCTTTGTTGTGCTGGCCTCCTGCCTCCTGCTTCTGTCCTGGGAGTGAAAGGACTAAACTCTGCTTTCTACATCCTGCTTTCAAAGGTTCTCCAAGGGCTTGTGCATGCATTCCTCCTGTTAAGAAGCCTCAGGGCTGTCAAAGACTTCACTTACTAGTGCCTGGGCACTTCTGCTGAGAGCCCTGACTTGCCAAGTGGTGCCAAATCCAGTTCTTGGGCCCTTGGGAGTAGAATCTGGTAACCTAAGAAGAAAATCCACGCATTGACCCTCAGCGCCCGACATGCAACTGTAAGGCAACTGCAATGCGAGTTCCGAACCCCCTGCCACCAACGTCCGTGGTACACGCTCTGACTATGACGCAGGCCCTGCTGTGCGGCTGAAGAAATGAAGATCTATCTGCTATGTGGCTGTGAAATCGACGCAGCACCTGTTCTGCCACCACCGCATCGATACAGAGTTTTTTTTTTTGATGCACCGACCCTGGGCGGCAAATTCTTCATCGACGTAGCCCAGTAGTAAGGAACCGAGGCCACGTGTCCTTGAGATTGACGCATCACCTCCCACCACAGTAAGGAACCGACACATCACCTCCCCTGACATTAAGGAACTGATGCATCACCTCCCCTGACAGTAAGGAACCGACGTCGAACTTCCCCTGCGCTGCAGTAAGGAACTGACACATCACCTTCCCTGGCAGTAAGGAACCGACGCCTCACCTCCCCTGGGAGCAAGGAACCGATGCATGGCTTTGCTTTTCCGGCATCTCATCTACCCTGCGCCTGTTTTCATTTTGCTTTTGATGCATCCCGGGTACTTTGTGCTAAGAGAAACGCATCAATAGGGCTCTATGGACTGAACTTATTTTACCTTTGAAGAGTGATGTCTTTACTTGTATATGTTGGACGTTTTGGTCTTGTTCTATTCAGATAAAAATGGGCTATTTTTCTAAACTGGTGTGGTGTCCTTTTGTATTGTTTTCACTGTTACGGTACATGTAGGTACAAAAGCTTTACACATTGCCTCTGAGATAAGCCTGACTACTTGTGCCAAGCTACCAAGGTGGTGAGCAGGGGTCATCTTAGCTGTGTAATACCCTTACCCTGATAGAGAGAGGGTCCTTACTTGGTCAGGGTGCAAACCATTGCCAACTAGAGACCCTGTTTTTTAACACTCTTGCAGTATGCAACGTGGTGCAAGCACGACATAAGCCCAAAATCAAATTTATAAAGCCTTGCAAGGCCACCATGCATGGTCCTGAGTGGCTTCATAAATTTGGAGTAATGCAACGCAGCGCAAATCGCTGCATTGCGTTAGTTGCTCTGGGAAGGCATTCCATTGACATTATGTGGGTGATCCATGCAACTCTCATGGTTTTTGATGCATTCCCAGATTTCCCAAAAGTGGTAGACCTAGGAATGTGCAAAAAGATACGCCTTCTCAGGGGAGGCGTAATGAGGAGAAATATCTTTATTTCTCCTTGTTACTTCCTCTTTCTATGTGTGCTGCATTCAGAAGCACACACAGAAAGAGGAATATGCCTCTCAGCATTGTTTTTGTGCAGGTAGGTGCTCCTTCCTTCACAAAAACAATCCTGCATGCAACACAGCACCCTTGCTCCATAGGGCCAGTGTGCCTGCATTGGTACTAGGCAGCCAAAATGGTGCCAGCACAGGGACAAAGGCATGAATGTGCTATATTCTTTTAAATAGGGTGCATTCATGCCCTTTCCCTGTAATGCAGAGCAGCAAGGTTGCTGCAATGCGTTGCGTTACTTTGCCATTAATATGGCCGCTAGTGAGTGTACATGTCTGGACCAATAGCACAGAAATAGCATACACCCTGGAGGCAAATGTGATTGTGCTTGTTGAAAGTTATTTGATACACAGTTTAGAAATTGCTAACGTTGGGGTTAAAGTATTAACCCATACTAAACAGGATAAAGTATGTTTGGAAGTAAGTTGAGGCTTAAAGCCAAAGCCTGTTCCAAAATATCTGTGAGAAAGGCCAAAGCTTCTGTTGACAATAGATTATTTACCAGTGGAAATCTGGGCACCTGCCCATATTCACTAGTTTTAATATAGTGCTATAGACACATTTTTATTAAGAGGACGTTTATGTGGTTTGGATGTTCATTTCCAGAACTTCTCTGAAAAGTTTGAGGCATTTCACACTGTTGAATAATGTAGAATGTAGGGGGTGTTCAACTTAGAGGTGGTTTGTCTCACACTGGTGTTGTAGGCATGGATTTAAGGTTGTATGGTAGTGTGCCTATCTCAGGAATGTGTGCGTAGTGTAATTTAATAAACTATGAAGGGTTGTACATAGGGCCTGCCTGAGAGAAGGTGTCTTTTGAATGTCAAATGTATACCTGTCAACCTTTTGACTTAAAATCTTGAGGGTAATCCCATTAAGGGGAGAGTCTCTGCTTTCTTCCTCTGCCTTTTCAGGGTCTTGAGGTTCAGGATGGTCTCCTGTTCATGCCATTCTCCAAATTATAACTTATAGTAAAAATATAGTACCTACTGGCAGTTGCCAGTAGGTAGTTACAGTTAGGACCATGTTTCCATGGGGAAAGCATTTTTTGACTTGCCTATATCTTTGGTGCCTTTTGACGAATCTTCACAAAATTTTCCTGAAAAAGTGCCCCAGTGATTCTAGTTGTGCATGGGAATTTTGGGGCGATCTATATATATATTGTCATGTGATCAAGGTCCGGCTGGACCGAAACGCGTAATGGCCGACACTAAATGAAATAAACAAATTGCACTTATCTCGTGGTCCGTGTCTGCTTATACCGACGAAGAACCGGTGGAGAAAAGGCAGTTTGGCTCGGATATATATATATATATATATATATATATATATATATATATATATTATCTACTGGCGGTCGCCAGTAGATAGTTATAGTTAGGACCTATTATCCATAGGAAATCCGCGACATTCTATTTGAAATAACGTTGGCGCCGGTTGACGAATCTTCGCAAAGTTTCCAACTTGTTGGGCGCTTCCGCTCCGCTCCTACCCTGAAAGTCTCGGGTTGATTCGTCAAGCGGGGCCGAGAAAAAGGGTGGTCCCAAAACGCGTTTTCCCCATTCATTTTTCCATAGGAACCTTTAGTCGCAGCTACAGCCCGAACTGCTGAACGGAATTACACCAAATTTGGCAAAGAGGTAGCCCTTGGTTCAGACTGGTGCCTTTGGCTTAAATGGTGTAAATCCGTTCAGTAGTTCCTGAGAAATTCACAAGTAAAGTCACATATATATCTATGGCCGAGTAGGGTCCGCGTACTCTCCCGATCACGAGCTGCATGCTAATTGGTTGTCAGCTGGCTGTCAACATTCCGATTCAGGAAGTGTTGGCAGTTATTTTGTCCCTCGGTAGAACCGAGGGACAGAAACAAGTGCGTAGCGCACAAAGGGGGCAGGGTAGAAACACCCTAACCCCTAGGGCCTGCTCAGGGGTCCCACAAGGACCCCCTGGGCCAAAAGCATTTTTTTTTTAAATTCGGCAGGATGCGGATCCTGCCGAAAAAATCGAAGCGCGGTCTCCGCGCTCGATGTTACACTTGCCCCCGGGTGGGCCAAGTCCCGGGGGCATGGTGGGGGTTACATTTATGTATGGGGGGCCTCTAAGAGCACCCCAAGCCCCGGGGACCGCCACCCCCGGGCTTTAACACAAATGGTGCGGGAGGGCTCTTTGCCCTCCCGCTGCCCCGGGACCGCCACCTCCTCGGGGCTTCTGTTTTAATTTTTAACCTGTGTGGGGGCTCCAGCTCCCACACGCCCGGGACCGCCACCTCCCGGGGCACTAAAAATTAAAAATGGGGGTCCGTTTGGACCTCCGAGCCCCGGGACCAGCACCTCCCGGGGCTTTGAAAATGTGGGGAGGGGGCCGCGCGCCCCTCCTGGAGCCCTTGATGGCCCTGGGGACCGCCACCCTCAGGGCCAGCTTCCTGCAGTGTCCCGGGGTGCCTACCCTCGGGACACTGCTAGTTTGCAATGACAGGACGGGAGCCTCGCGGCTCCCGTCCTGTCATTGCAAACTTGCTTTGGATATTGAAGAGAGAGCAGGAAACCTGCTCTCGCCTAATATCCAAAGCTGATTGCTTTTCGACATGGGGAGCAGCATGTTAGCTGCTCCCCATGTGGAAAGCAATGCCGGCTCGCGCAGGAGGCGGGGAGCCGGCGGGACTGTGGGGGTTTGGGGACCCCCACAGTCCCCAACAGAGGCCAGGCCCCGGGGATGGGGTCCCCGGGCCATAGTGGCCAGGGAGGGGGCCACGCAGCCCCCTCCCCAAATTTAAATTTTTTTAAAAAGTGCAAGGCCGGCCCCGGGGATGGGGTCCCCGGGGCCTTAATGGCCTGAGGAGGGGGGCCACGCAGCCCCCTCCAAATAAAAAAATCGAGGCCATGCCCCGGGGATGGGGTCCCCGGGCCAATACAGGCCCAGGGAAGGGGGCCACGCTGCCCTCTTCCCGTTTTTTTTTTATTTTATTAAAAAAAAATGCTCAGGCCCCGGGGGATGGGGTCCCCGGGGCCAAAGTGGGCAGGAAGGGGGCCACGCAGCCCCCTCCCATTAAAAAAAAAAACAAAAAAAAACGACCGGCATCGTGCCGGGAGGCCCCGCCCCTCCCTGCAGTACTCTGCAAACGCGCCCCTGGTGCGTTTGCAGAGGGGGAACGAATCCCCTTCAATACTGGGGGTCCCTGGGGGCCAACTAGCCCACCAGGAACCTCCAGTATGCGCCAGGGGCTGCGTTGCAGAGACGTGTACAGAGGCCACGCCCCTTTTACACCTCTCTGCAACGCAGCTCTGTGGCGCTTTGGAGGTATATGGTGGGCTAGTTGGACTCCAGGGACCCTCAGGATTCAAGGGGACTTAATCCCCCACTTAAAACGCGCCACGGGGCGCGTTTGCACAGTGGTGAAGGGAGGGGGCGGGGCTTCAGGTGACATGTGTGCAAACAGGCCCAGTGGCGCGTTTTAAGATGGGGAATAAATTTCTTTTCAATCCTGAGGGTCTTAGGCAACTAGCTCACCAGGTACCTCCAGTAAGCGCCACGGAGCTGCGTTGCAGAGTGTTGTAAAAGGGGCATGGCCTCTGAACACCTCTCTGCAACGCAGCCTCTGGCGCATACTGGAGGTACCTGGTGGGCTAGTTGGCCCCTAGGGATCCTCGGGATTGAGGAGGAATTAATTGTCCAACTTAAAACGCGCCACAGGGCGTGTTTGCAGACATGTCACCTAGGCCCCACCCCTTCCTTCACCATTGTGCAAATATTCCTCTAAAATCAGCCGAACTACGAATTCCGATTTACTCACCTGTTATCAGGAGAGACCTCAGTGCTGCATCTTTGAGCCCAGTACTGATCCTGAAAAGTAATTCTAACCGTCAGTAACTTGAATTTCCTTCCATAGGATATCATTGCCTGCTTTTTGCTGAAAAAGTTTCTAAGTGTCGATTTTTGAAACATACAAATATTCCTCTAAAATCAGCCGAAATACGATTTCGATTTACTCACCTGTTATCAGGAGAGACCTCATTGCTGCATCTTTCAGCCCAGTACTGGTCCTGAAAAGTAATTTTAACCGTACTTACCAGTAACTTGAATTTCCTTCCATAGGCTAACATTGACTGGTTTCACTTGGAAATTCTTCTAAGTGTGGAGTTTTGAAACTTTATAATATTCCTCTGAAATCAGCCGAAATACGAATTCCGATTTACTCACCTGTTATCAGGAGAGACCTCAGTGCTGCATCTTTCAGCCCAGTACTGATCCTGAAAAGTAATTTTAACCGTACTTACCAGTAACTTGAATTTCCTTCCATAGGATATCATTGCCTGCTTTTTGCTGAAAAAGTTTCTGTGTCGATTTTTGAAACATACAAATATTCCTCTAAAATCAGACAAAATACGAATTCCGATTTACTCACCTGTTATCAGGAGAGAACCCAGTGCTGCATCTTTTAGCCCAGCACTGACCCTGAAAAGTAATTCTAACCGTACTTAACAGTAACTTGAATTTCCTTCCATAGGCTAACATTGACTGGTTTCACTTGGAAATTCTTCTAAGTGTGGAGTTTTGGAACTTTATAATATTCCTCTAAAATCAGCCGAACTACGTAATTCCGATTTACTCACCTGTTATCAGGAGAGAACCCAGTGCTGCATCTTTTAGCCCAGCACTGACCCTGAAAAGTAATTCTAACCGTACTTACCAGTAACTTGTATTTCCTTCCATAGGAATCCATTGTCTGGTTTTCAGCAGAAAAGTTTCAAAGTGTCAATTTTCATAAACTACAAATATTCCTTAAAAATCGCCTGTATGACTTAAACGCATTCTTTCAACTGTTTACAGGAGATGCACCAGTGCTGGATCCAGGATCCACCACTGAGTAAGAAAAAGTAACGATAACACTACTTACCTGCTAAGTGAATTTCCCGACCACAGGATAACATTGGTGATTCTAGTGAAAAGTTTCTAAGTGTCAACTTTTAAAATACAATAATATTCCTTAAAAATCAGTACTGTAACCAAAACGCTTTTACTCAACTGTTTACAGGAGATGTCCCAGGACTGAATCTAGGATCCAGTCCTGTGGTTAGAAAAGTAATCCATAAAGTAACTAATTGCATTTAACTAGAAATTCACATTGAGCTCAATGTTGCATTGTGTTTGAAATTGTGTTGCCCATTGCAACAACTGTAACTACTGTACTTAAAAGTCTATTGCCTATTTGCAAAGTATTTAAACTAAAGTAATTCATTCTGAGAAAGTATATTTTGTAATGTAATGTATAATGTAATTACAATGTAATTTAAAAAATAAGGGGCACATTACGATACCCGGCGTAAATAATTCCGCCAGGCATGGAAGCGGCAAAAATCCGCCCGCACACACCGCCTGAACACCGACCACGCCATTACGATTACACAAACCGAATACCGCCATCGGCGGAAAAAGAACACAAAATACCGCCCGCCAACGTCCGAGTCGGAGACAAACCGCCCGCCACGGACGGAAACACGCACGACAACACAAAACCGCCCGCCCTCACGGCCGACACACCGCACGTGAAATTACGATCGCACCGACATGAGCGCGGAAAAACCACAAATATACCGCCCGCCAGCGCAAACAACGCCGATGAGAATCGACACGGCAGAAGCCATGGCGCCCACGTACCTGCACAGAAACCATCCGCACACAAAACCAATAGCACACAACATGGCCAACAAGTCCACACAGCAAGGCACTCACAAATACACAAGCACAGTACATATCCCGAAAACACCCCCGGACAAACAAAAATACAAAGGCCAGAACCCCAGACACAACACACCTGAAAACAACAGACCATGAGGACACACCCACATAGGTGAGTACAAAAGCAGCACTCCCACAGACCACAACCCCTTGCTACATTGCAAACCAGAGAGGAGAGGAGAGGACACAGTGACACAGCAAGGACAGCAGCACACCACAGAAACGCACACATCACAACCACCACCACCACCACCACCACCACCAAACACCACCACCACCACCACCACCACCAAACACCGGCACCACAAACCCCTGCACATTACACAACACACACCGCACCAGCACCACAAACACCATGGCACCACAAAGGATGCCCAAGTTCACGCCCATGGAGCTGACGGTCATGGTCGACGAGATCATCAAGGTGTACCCACAAATCTATGGGAACATGGTCCAGCACACACCACTAGCCACCAGAAACAGAATGTGGAACCGGATCGTAGACCAGGTCAATGCAGTCGGGACCCTGCCCAGGAACAGAGTCGAGATTAACAAACGTTGGAATGACGTCAAGAGCCTGGTCAAGAAGAAGGAGGGAAAAACAGAGAGCTGGCTGCCGTCACTGGCGGAGGGAATCCCGCGCTCTTTAAGACCTTCAAAGCGTGGGAGGAGAAGGTGCGAGTCGTAATCCATCCGGAGATCCTCGCCGGATTAGCAGGGGAGTGGAGGCTGGTAAGTACAAACTAATGTATACCAGCACACCGCTATGTACTCACATGCACTACCACCATGCCACAGCTCCCAGGGACAAACACCCCCATGTCCAGCACACAATACACAACACATCACACACACATGCAACAGACACCACCACACACAGCCCAAACCGAACAACTGCAAGATGCGT
>CAWUFW010023637.1:0-72180 GCA_963921515.1 Calotriton arnoldi
AATGATGATGGATTAAACCCAGATCAGTTGACTGGGGTGAATGTTTGATTGGCTCAAACGTTCCGTCCATCATCCCCTTTTGTATCGCTTGTTCGCCCTAAGTTGGCGGGGGTATGCCCAGACGTGGGTCCCTTGCTCACTTTGCCACTGGATTCAAGCAAGCCTGGCTGATGACGGCTGGAATGCCAGAAACCGGTCCTAGGATGCTTGTTTCCGGTCCAGGGAAGACATGGCTTGGCAGTTCGGGCTGGACTGTTCCCATGAGGCACAGGGTCAGACTGATTTGCATATGGCCATGTCTGAACTGGGGTGGTGGAGTGAGCTAAAGAATGATGATGGATTAAACCCAGATCAGTTGACTGGGGGTGAATGTTTGATTGGCTCAAACGTTCCGTCCATCATCCCCTTTTGTATCGCTTTGTTCGCCCTAAGTTGGCGGGGTATGCCCAGACGTGGGTCCCTTGCTCACTTTGCCACTGGATTCAAGCAAGCCTGGCTGATGACGGCTGGAATGCCAGAAACCGGTCCTAGGATGCTTGTTTCCGGTCCAGGGAAGACATGGCTTGGCAGTTCGGGCTGGACTGTTCCCATGAGGCACAGGGTCAGACTGATTTGCATATGGCCATGTCTGAACTGGGGTGGTGGAGTGAGCTAAAGAATGATGATGGATTAAACCCAGATCAGTTGACTGGGGGTGAATGTTTGATTGGCTCAAGCGTTCCGTCCATCATCCCCTTTTGTATCGCTTTGTTCGCCCTAAGTTGGCGGGGGTATGCCCAGACGTGGGTCCCTTGCTCACTTTGCCACTGGATTCAAGCAAGCCTGGCTGATGACGGCTGGAATGCCAGAAACCGGTCCTAGGATGCTTGTTTCCGGTCCAGGGAAGACATGGCTTGGCAGTTCGGGCTGGACTGTTCCCATGAGGCACAGGGTCAGACTGATTTGCATATGGCCATGTCTGAACTGGGGTGGTGGAGTGAGCTAAAGAATGATGATGGATTAAACCCAGATCAGTTGACTGGGGGTGAATGTTTGATTGGCTCAAACGTTCCGTCCATCATCCCCTTTTGTATCGCTTTGTTCGCCCTAAGTTGGCGGGGGTATGCCCAGACGTGGGTCCCTTGCTCACTTTGCCACTGGATTCAAGCAAGCCTGGCTGATGACGGCTGGAATGCCAGAAACCGGTCCTAGGATGCTTGTTTCCGGTCCAGGGAAGACATGGCTTGGCAGTTCGGGCTGGACTGTTCCCATGAGGCACAGGGTCAGACTGATTTGCATATGGCCATGTCTGAACTGGGGTGGTGGAGTGAGCTAAAGAATGATGATGGATTAAACCCAGATCAGTTGACTGGGGGTGAATGTTTGATTGGCTCAAACGTTCCGTCCATCATCCCCTTTTGTATCGCTTTGTTCGCCCTAAGTTGGCGGGGTATGCCCAGACGTGGGTCCCTTGCTCACTTTGCCACTGGATTCAAGCAAGCCTGGCTGATGACGGCTGGAATGCCAGAAACCGGTCCTAGGATGCTTGTTTCCGGTCCAGGGAAGACATGGCTTGGCAGTTCGGGCTGGACTGTTCCCATGAGGCACAGGGTCAGACTGATTTGCATATGGCCATGTCTGAACTGGGGTGGTGGAGTGAGCTAAAGAATGATGATGGATTAAACCCAGATCAGTTGACTGGGGGTGAATGTTTGATTGGCTCAAACGTTCCGTCCATCATCCCCTTTTGTATCACCCCCCTCTCTAGGCAGAACTCCTTGAGCTGTGTCACCGTATACCTTTCTAGGTTGGCTAACTCAAACTCCATCCTCCTAGGTGGGGTCCCAGACAATTTAGGGAAAGGGTTCTAGACTGTAGGTAGCAGGTCTAACGCAGGAATGTACACAATCGGCAATTACCAAAGAATTCCTAGCACTTGCATTACAATAGGTGTCTAATTGCGGCGCACACTGAGTCACTGTAGGGTGCTGCACAAACACCAGTCCTTATCCCACCGCTGAACACCAAATGTTGGAACCGGGTTTACCGAGTCCGCCACGGTAGCATGGCGCGAGGCGGGAAAGCACGCGAAGGCAATGTGTAAGGCAGTTGTGCAGCACACTCTTACTTTGACTCAGGAATGCGAACGCAATAACATGACACCACACCAGGCTTGTGTATTTAAAATCAAGATCTTTTATATATAAATCAAGTTAGCATCAGATGAGGCAGATTAATTCAGATCTACATTTAAATTCATTGCATTACTCAACTGGTGCACATTTTAAATAAAGCATCATAGCTCATCAACATTGTAGGCCACTAAGAGGCCGCAGGAATTATCTCTTAAACGTAGCACCAATAAGGATCACAAGGTGCATTAATAAAACATGGGCCTAAACATGCAGTTCACTTTAGGAATATTCAATTACTTAAAAGAAGGCTATTCACGTTACATTTCAATAGGCCTGCATTAATCTAGGCGCGCCCACATTCAGTACAGTGGGCGTCGCAATTCCAGTACACCTGTAACATAAAACACTTCAACTCTTGTTGGTGTCCACTTCAGCTCAATTCAATTAAACACTTTCCCCCTGTGGTAAAGACTTTGCAGTTAAAAGCATAGGCCTAGGCAGTAATTACAATAGGCATCTGCAATAAATTAATAAACACTGTGGGGAACCCCTCAACATGTCCTGTATCCTGGGGCTTCTATGTCCCTTAGGGGTTAACTCCAGGCTAGGCCCACTCCTCTCCGGGGCCTCGCGGGGAAAGTTACACAGTTAATTTTAGGGGTTAATGGTGGCCCCCGGCCCCCAGTGGCGTTTTTGTGGGCCCTAGGGGCCTCCTGGGCTCACCTGGTGCTTGTTCGTTGGTCGCGCTTCTTAGCGACTGGCTAACTCCAGGCCCGGCCCGTGTTCTGGAGGGCGGGGCCTGGTCGGGTACCTCGGCCTTCAGGCCGGACTGACGGGTCGTTGCGGGGGCCGGTATCACCCTCCTCCGGCCCCGGGATTAGGGAAATGACTTGCGGCACGTTGCGGGGGCCGGTATCACCCTCCTCCGGCCCCGGGATCAGGTGAGTGGGTTTGGCGGGCTTCCGGGACTTCGGGGATGGGAGCGGGAGCCGGCAGTCCTCTCCGGCCGGCTCCCCGTCTCCCTCTGCACGGCCGGGGCTCTTCCTCGGCCTCCGTCGGCGCTGGGGGCGTGGCGGGAGCCGGCGCCCCAATCGCTGCGCGACCTTCCTGGGGGCGCGGCCGGCGTCCCCGGTTGCTCGGCAACGGCGTCGGCGGGGCCTGGAGGCCTCGCGGATCGCGCTAGGCCGCGGTGGTGATTTCTTCGACGGCGGCGGTGGTGATTTCTTCGGCCGCGACGATGGCGGTGGTGATTTCTTCGGCCGCGATCGCGGCGGTGGGGCCCTGGGCCCGGTGGCAATGATTTGGGCAATTTGTAGAGGCTTCGGTGAGGGCGCGGACGGCGCACCTCACCACATCCACTCAAGGGGCTTCCCTCACCTCAGCGCTCCCTTCGGTGAGGGCGCGACGGCGCACCTCACCACACAGCACTTTTCCTCACGCGGCGGCGGCCGCGGCGGTGATTTCCTCACAAGGTCAGTGACCTGAGGGGAGGCAGAACGCAGGGCGCACCAGCAGCCTGTGGGCAGGTCTGACTGGAAAAGTACTTGGGGGCAGCCCAGCAGCAGGCAGGAATAGATAGGGGGTGAAGGTCTAGCGCTTCAGGGTACGGCGCTTTACCTGGTGATCCCCAGTTGGGCAGTTTAGGTTTCAGGCCTGGCTGGTCGGTCAGGCCTCCTCAAATTAAGGTGTCTTGCGACTGTTTCAGATTGGTTGCTTCTTAGGCGTTTCTTGTCAGGAGTTTCTTGTCAGAAGTTGCTTATTATAAGTTTCTTATCAAAAGTTTCTTGTCAGAAGTTTCTTCTTATGAGGGGGGGGGATGAGTTGGTGGTTCTGGGAGTGCTTGATGTTCCTCCCAGCACGCTGAAGGTGGTTCCCTGGGTCCCCTCACACTGGGCAAGGTCAGTGGGTGGTGGGCGTTCCTCAGCTATCTTACTACAGCAGGGCCTCAGCCCTGTCAGCAGCAATAGTGTAGGTCTCCCCTAGGCCCTAAAGCCTGTACTGAGGCAGAGGTTCTCCCAGGATCAGTGGTGCTCCAACTCAACCGACTAGAAAGTTTTCCCTTCAAGCCTTTTATACCCCTAGGTCAGGTGACTCTCCCAAAGGCGGCAAAACATAACTCCTCCCACAGCCCGGAAGGTTCTGGAACCTTCTACATGTCTGGCTATGTGGCCCAGAGGCGGGGACGGAATGGATACTGTATCCCTATGTCCCAGCCTGACCCTGGCTACTAGTGTGTATGCGTGTAAGGCCCCTCTGCAGTAGCAGGGGCCTGTGGCAGCCATCTTGAGTGAGAGAGAGCACCTGCACCTCAGCACTGGCTAGCAGTGGCAAGGCGCCCGGAGACCTAGGTCCAGTAAAAATATGGTGGCAAAAGGGAAAAAAAACCAGGGCAAGACCACCCTAGGGCTGACAGGTCTAACAGTGACCAAGACCGGTTTAGGTCGAAACGCGTCGTTTGTGCCCAAATAAAATTGATATTTGCAACCTCTTGGATCGGGGTGGCTCGTGCTTACTGGACTTGTGTAAGCTTGGTGGTGGATATATATATATATATATATATATATATATATATATATATATATATTTATATACCTGTGTGTGAGTGTGTGTGTGTGTGTGTGTGTGTGTGTATAAATGTAATGGTCTGTGCTGATTCATCAAGCGGGGGCCAAAAACAAGGGTGAGTTCCACAAGTGCCATTTCCCATGTTAATTCCGCTCAGGAAAACTTTGCTTTCCAATAAATAAAAAGTGGCTAAACAGAATTACTCCAAATTTGGCAAAAAACAGAATATTACTCAGAAAGCGTGCTTTTTATGATTTGGTGTAAACCCATTCAGCTATTTTCAAGAAATAGGCATTTAAGGAGAGGATCAGGTTGGGCAGGAAGGGATTAAAAAGTCTGGTATATATGGACCATTGGTGTCCATATTCTGATTAGCCAATTTAATGGGGACTAGTCATTCTGGTTGACTGGCCACATCATAAACAATATGTTGTGGAGCCACTCAAAGACATGGGCTCTGCATTCTGAAAATTAATATAAAAAATATATAAGGGTGCATGGTGAGCGCATCCTGGCCCCAAAAGGGGACTGTGGTGGGGTCCCAAAGGGCCCCCAGCTTGATTGGCTGGTCACAACATGGACAACATGTTGTAGCAGCCATTACAGGGCTCAGGGACGTGGTCCTTCATTAAAGTGCTTTGTAGTGAATGCCAGGTTTGAGGGTCACAAACAGGAGCACATATAAAGTGTGATAACAGAGTTTAGTCACAATGTAAATCATTTGTTGGTGGTGTTGTACTCTTTTTTAGGCATTCTGGTGACTTCTCAGGGGATTTTACCCTCGGAAAAATGATGATCCTCTGCTGGGATTTGATGAACCATGTGTGAGAGAAAACTGTTTTTCTACAGATTTTCTCATAGAGATTATGGAATGTGCTCCAGAGCTAAAATGGGATTATATACTACACACTATATTCCTCAGCCATGTGAGACTAAAGTCTGATATTCTGAGTAAAACGTACTTTCAACAGCAGCGCAAGCTATAGTTACTTTAGGGCAGGAGTTATTGTTACTTCAGATAACTATAATTGGTGAATTTCAGTGGTTTTGTTAATGTAAAACGGTTTGTTTTAACTGACATTTTCACCTAACTATAACGCCCCTTTAACCTTTGTTTTTTTCAGTAAATTTCTAGTTTTTTTTTAAAGTTAAGTAAGATATTTTTACAATTCCTAACTATGATGTCATTTTAAACTTTGCTTTTTTCAGTGAGTTCTAATTTCTAAGTAAGATGTCCATATCTGTACGTGGGCCAACCCCCACTGGCGCCACACCCCCAGATGTGAAGGCCACGTGGGGTTGGGTGCACATGGCTGATTATGTCATGTAACAATAAAGAGGGTGTTGTTTTAAGTAAGCCAGACTTACTGGCTTTGTCAAAGGGTCAGAACACCAAAATATAAAAAGCAGTGATCCTATTGGCTTTATCAAAGGGTCAGATCATTAACATATATCAAGCCAAACTATTAACTTTGTCAGAAAGTCACCAATAACTATAATCAAATGTATAGTGTATATATTCACACATTACAATGTTTAATAATAGTGATTGTCACAAAATATTTTTCAGGCCAAAAAGTGCATCCATAGACCAAACACAAAGCGTCCCTGCACTCCAGCTGAAGAGCATACAGCTCCAGCTCAGAGTGCTTTAAAAAATATGGCAAGTTATCCTGGGGTCATGGAATCAATGACCCAGGAGACCTACAGTGTTTTTTAATGTTGAGTGAGGGCTACTGCACTTTCTGCAGCCCTCCACGCCATTAATACAAATGCTTGATGATGCACCTGGTCCTTTTAGGGTCAACACCAGGATTCCAAAAATATAAATAAAAGCCCTCGCAGGGCATTATGGAGCGCTTCTTGCTTGGAGCAGGGAAAAATAAATGATCGTCTCCTTCCACTCATTTATTATTCCTTCTTTTTTTATAATTTCTTTTATGGATGTCCCGGTCCCACCCTGAACTCCCACACTTTGGGGTCATTAGGGGAGTCCCAAGGTCCCACGGCTGCTACTGGGCTACCCATTCAGCTCCAATTAGCAGAAGACTGACATTATTTTAAAATGGGTGCCCCAGAGCCGACCTGGGGAATCCACAACATGGGCAAATGTTGAGGGCAGCCTGGGGAGCCTCAAGGCCCTCGCTGCCCCTGCCTGCTCCCCATCCAGCACTCATCCTAGGTGCTGGCCAGAGCCTGCTCCATTGCTTTTCTCCCACCCGAGTGGCTTATTTCTCCGCTCCCACCGGAAAGGAGCAAGGTTGTGTCCCCTGCCCGAGAGAGTGTGACTGGAAATTCAATTTGTATTCCCTGCCCACACTCGCCTGGGAAGGGAACAGCAGTGCCCAGGGGGATGAGGTTCCTAGGTCACTGCTTTGATCGGGCTTCAGGGAATGGGGTCTCTAAGGCCGGTTTACGGCTGGAGGAGGGAGGCCGCATGCCCCACTTTCCAAAATGAACACTTTGGACCCAGGGGGTGAGGTCCCCAGGGCTTAATGCAGGCCCCTTAAAAATGTAATCAGCTCTGGTGCCTTACAGAGCCTCAGGAGGGAGGAAACTTGCCCCCTCCCCATAAATAATTAATGAGACCTGGGGGGCTAGGAGGATGGAGTCTCTGGGGTATCTCAAAGGCTCAGGGAGGCGGGCTGCAAAACCCTGCCCCTGAAGAAAAAACACATGGGCGACCCCCTCCCCACTCCCCGGGCCCTGGACTACCCCTGGGGGCTTATTTTGGAAAAGACAGGGGACCACATTTTTTTAATAGCACCATTGATCAGTGCACTGCTCACCATCTCTGACCAGAAGTTTTTTTAGTAGAATTTCATTGCTTTTTATGACAATCATTATCTCTCTTGTGAGGAAAGACCTATAACTTCCATTTAAGAAAGATTTTTCATCTGTGTGTTAATCAGATATTCGAATGTGCGGCCAATTGTATTAGGGTTATCATCAAATATTCCAGGGTGCTACAAATATTTTGCTCAAACAACTATGGGGCAACCCAATCTTCCTCCTGGTAGCTGGGTATACATACAAATCTGAACACAAAATAACCCCTGAAGGAATTGTTTATCTATAAGCTTTGTTGCTTACGGTGCATGGTAATAGTGGTATCCAATCACTATATTGCATTAGACAATTAACTAAATATTACACTGCTGCCTTTTTGATGATGCGTACTCAGCATTCAATCGATGTTAAATTACAATCAATTACACATAATTTACAAAACAGAAGTTGAAGAGGCTCATATGAAAGGTACAAATCAGCTGAGGAGGTAGACACCACAACTCAACTTCCAGTATAATGGTGACAGAAGTCAGGACCGAAATCCACTCAACCAGCCCAAAAAAGTCCCTTTTCCCATCAATATTTATTTTACTTAATTGCATATTCCATTTGATCTATTGAAGAATAGTTGTAGAAGATAAAAGTCCAGGTTTCGGTCTCTGGCGTCAGCATGCGGTACATAAGACCATCTTCAGGACAACGTTTTCATAATTGACCCAGGTTTCCAAAGTCAGGAATTCTTGGTAAAGGCTGACTCAAACCAATCCAATTACATATGGTGCCTAATAATGTGACATATAAATGCAGCAAATAATGTTCTTTTAAAGCAGAGACAAATTCTCTGGTGACTTTATCAGTTCCTCTAACAAATTCTTCCTCTCGACTAAGACATAATCAGTATTTTGTAGCTCAATGTTCCAACATAATAGACATAATTAGTAATGCTCAAATGGTCCTGTTTGTTGAAGAGGGCTTATCAGTGCACCAGGGTGTTCTCAGGTTGCAAGGGCGTATGCTCAGTGTTAGAAATTGGGGTCTCTAGTTGGCAGAGGTAGATACCTTTGTCCAAATAGGGACCCTTGCTTCTAGTCAGGGTAAGGGGGATACACACTTTAGATAACCCCTGCTCACCCCCTCGGTAGCTTGGCACGAGCAGACAGGCTTATCCCAAAGGCAATGTGTAAAGTATTTGTCCCAACACTCACAGTAACACAGTGAAAACACCACAAAAGGACACCACACCAATTTAGAAAAATAAGGTATCTTTATCTAAACTAAACAAGACCAAAACGACAAAAATCCAACATACACAGTTAAAAATATGACTTTCAAAAGGTTTCAAGAAATTGTACCATAGAAAACTATGGATGCGTGACTTTTCACCAAAGTACCTGTAGATGCGTCAAAGTTCACAAGCCAAATAGCCGCAGCATCGGAAAACAAAGAGATGCGACACTCCTGAGACCTTGGGGAGGCGATGCAACAGTCCCGCTGCACACAGAGGAAGGGTTGCGTCGAATCCGGTCTGTACGGGGAGTGATGCGTTGATTCTTCGTGACGGTTCCGGTCCGCGGGTAATGCGTCGGAAGAACTTGCCGCACAGGTACGATGCATGGAAATCCGGGATGCGTCGGCGATCGATGCGGCGGCATCGAGCGGCGCTGCGTCGGTCCTCTTCAGCCGCGATCCCTCGATGCGTTGATTCTTGCAGCAGCGACAGGCGTTGCGATGGTTTTCACAGCGGCACGGTGATACGTGGAAATTCTTCTCGCGCCGTGGAGATACGTCGGGAAAACAGCCGCAAGATGAGCGATGCGTCGTTTTTAGCAGTTCTTCACGTTTCTTCTTTCTTCCAGCTCCCAAACAGTAGCAACAACCTCCAGAGGCCCAACACTGGCACAGACACCTCGTGGCAGGCTAGAACTCACAACAGCAGAGTTCAGGGGATCTGGGGGTGAAGTCTTTGTGTCCCTGAGACTTCAGAACAGGAGGCCAGCTCACTTCAGGCCCTTGGAGATCTCCTTCAATCATTGGACACAGCACACAGCAAAGTCCTTCTACTTTCCTTGGCAGAAACAGCAACTGCAGGCCAACCCCAGACACACAGCAAGGGCAGTACTTCTCCTCAGTCTCTCCAGCTCTTCTCCTTGGCAAAGTTTCCTCTTGAATTCCAGGAATGATCTAAAGTCTGGGGTTTTGGGTCTGATACTTATACCCCAAAATGTCTTTGTTCTCTTTGTGCAAGAGGCTCTGAGCCTGGTTCAAACCAGTTCTGGGGGGCACTCTGCAAGTGCACAACAACATCCATTGTCAGTGTGAGCCTTGGCTCCAGACACACCACAGGGGGGCGGAGCCAGCATTGTGGAAGGCAGGCACAGCCCTATTCAGGAACAGGTGCTACTCCTCCCACCACTCCAAATGCAGATCAGGCCTATTCAGCCTAATGCTGACTCATCCAGACTCCTGGAGCCACTGCACCTCCCCAGCCCCTGTCACTCCAAAGCCAGACAGCCAATCCACAAACAGGCAGAGGCACACGGGATGGTTGAACAAGAAAATAGACACTTTCTAAAAGTGCTATTTTCAAACACACAATTTAAAAACCATCTTTACTAAAAGATGTGTTATTAAATCCTGAGTTCAGGGATACCAAACTCACTTTTTCCATCTTATCCCTATGGGAAGATATGCTTGTAAAATGTTATAAAGCATTCCCCATTCTGTCCTATGGGGTAAGATAGCCTTTCAATAGTGAAAAACGAAATTGGCAGTATTTCACTATCAGGACGTTACACACACCAGTACATGTCCTACCTTTCACATACACTGCACCCTGCCCAGGGGGGTACATTGGGCCTACCATAGGGGTGTCCGATGTGTAAGAAAAGGAAAGGGTAGGGCCTGACAAGTGGGTGCACTTGCCAAGTCGACATTGCAGTTAACAACTGTGCACAGGCACCGCGGTGGCAGGCCTGAGACATCTTTTCAGGGCTACTCATGTGGGTGGCACAATCAGTGCTGCAGGCCCACTAGTAGCATTTGATTTACCAGCCCTGGCACACTCAGTGCACTTTTACTAGGGACCTACTGGTAAAACAAATATGCCAATCACGGATAACCAATCACAATAACAATTTACACAGAGAGCATATGCACTTTAGCACTGATCAGCAGTGGTAAAGTGCCCAGAGTCCTATAGCCAACAAACACAGGTCAGGAAAAAATAGGAGGAAGAAGCAAAAGGTTTGGGGATAACCCTGCAAAAAGGGCCATTTCCAACACTCAGGGACCTGGATCTGGTGGGCCTTAGTTACTACCATCAGGTGACTGATCTCATAACCTCAGGAAAGACAAATGGTAAAATTGTGATTCCAATCACAGAAACTGCCTTTGTGCGCATAGGCATGCCAGTAATCCACACTACATCTGACCTGTAAACCGCCAAGTCAATAAGTCACATAGGCCACAGCTTGTAAAATGTCATCACTGTGCCAATAAATCACATTGCACCAGCTTGTAAGGCGCCACCACCTTGAGAGTCAACACAGCCTAGAATGTAAAGTGCCCTTCACAACTGCATTGGCCATCTTTCTTTCTTTTGTAGTGGTGGTGTGTTGAATGTAGTACATGCTCTGCACACTCACTGGATGCTGGATCGTCAGCAGCTTCTGGGGCCCGCTCAACCTAACCAAAGGGGACCAAACATGTCTGGGCAGTATCTGAGCGTAACTGCTTGCCTACTGCTGATGAGCTAGGAGACACTGGAGGACTGCTGGCACTGCCAAGGTAGGACGAGTTAGAGGGAGAGGAGGGTTGCTTTCCAAGCAGCTCCAAGCTGCCCACCAACCAGTGCATTCTCTATCGTCTTTGCCAGTTCAGCGCCGCAGGCCGTCTGACTCATTGATTTAAGTGGCATTAGTAGGCTAAACTCAATAGCGTTGTTAGGTATTAGCCAATTGTGTGGGCACATGGTGTTCTAAAGAACACTGTTTCCTTTTACCATACTTTGCAGAGAAGTAGACACACAATTGTTTGACTTGTGCACAGATCCCTCCTCTGCCTTTGGCATCATTGACTACACCTGCCATTGGGGAGTTCACAGTCAAATAGTTATTGATCAGAGTTTACTGAAAAGGCTTTTCAGTTACCGCACAGATAGATTAAGTAGTGGAAGTCTAACTCCAATGACTGCGAGTATTGAGAAAAAGACTGAGGAAGAGCTGAGATAGGCACATCTATTCAACCAGTCCAATTTTCAAAGACATTTCATTGGACCATTTTAATGAGGGGGTGACTCAGAATGCTCAGGACGTTTGAACATAGGCTACACATGCTCCTCTGATGAAGCAGTAATGATTAGGATAAACACAGCCTAGCACATAGGTATTGCCACCTTTTGCCTCTGAAACATTGTCAACCAGATTTCAAACTGTCCCCTGCATCCAATCAGGACAGGCAGGAACAGAGTATTTTGACTGGCTCTACTGCCCTTAGACAAGGAGAAAGTGGTTCCACCTTTTAGCATGAACGTCAATTCACCAAAAACCCTGGGACAGAGGAAGTGACATCACACACCATTTGACCTTTACGTTCACTCACACACATGCTTAGACATACATACACAATCACACATACACACGCTATCTCTCACATAAACACACTCTCACCTGCATGCATAACTCAACATATATTTAAAATACATTTTTACTTTCTTTAGCTGCCAGGGGGGGTCATATTCGAGTTAATTGTACTCAATTTTTTATTACACTATAGTGTAATAAAAAAAGTTGACAAAAAATAAGATAATTAGAGCCCCAACCGAGGTCCATAAGGACGAGCTGCTCTTGTGTTCCTGTCACTGATTTTGTCACCTCTGAGCCCAGGGGTCGCAAATTCAGTGCCAAGGGGCAAGCCAGGGGTCACAGCTGCGACCTCTAGCGGCCTCTAAATGACATCCCTGCCTTTTGGGATTTAGAAGCATCACATTGCATAGTTACCACCATTGGCCCACGGAGTAGTATAAATTAGCACAGTGGTGGTAGTTGGTTGTGATCCAGGTGGGGCTAGCGTGCAGCTGTGTTTGGGTTACCATCCACCCTCTCTTGCAGTCTAACAAGCAGCGGGACCAATACTAGCCATTGTGTCAGACCCAGGCTAGGTTATCTAGCAAGGACTACATTTAAGGCAGCGAAATGGGGAATCAAGGAATTTGCATGTGCTGTGCCCCCAGTGCTTAATTTGTAAATTAAGAAGTGCCAGGGCCCTGACCAGGAGGCCACTGCAGCTTGCACCACCCATCGCCTCTGTCATCGCTGCCAAAACAACTATTAACCATCTCTCTCGCCTGCAAGTGGAACAGTTCAGATTATTTTAGGTCCCCAAAGCTAAAGGAATGGCTGGGGAGGCAGGTATTAGTAATTTTTAATGTATATTGTATTCATAAACAACCGTTGTTCTGCTCATCTCTAAATTAGATGAGCAGTGCCCCCATGTGGCAGACTGTCCTAAGTGTGGTATTGACAATTAAGTGCCGGTGCTGGGCACCAGAAACCAATGAAGTGCCGGTGCTGGGCACCGTAAACCACCAGGTCAAATTAAGCACTGCCCCTACGGTCGGACTAGGGCTGAAAATAGGCACAAGCACCAAAATAAAGATGTCCCCATTAGCGAATCAGACTGTTACTAAATTGGCCCACATTTACAACTGGGGGCTGTTTTGAACTTGTTAAGACACACTGTATACGTGTTTTGTCAGGTATGGCAGACAGCATGCATTTGTGCTTGCTCCTGGCAATGTTTGTGGTCATATCAGAGAAATCAACACTACTCATTAGCATAGGTTCTGGAAGTAAGAGTGCGGAGGGGTTGCGGGGAAGGGTGCTGCAGCACCCCCCAAAATAACCATGCTGGAGTTTAGAAGGTAAATGAGCAATAAATAAGTATTTGAATGTTTTTATCTTGTCACAAAGGTCAAATGTCGGGCTATGCCTTCTGACAAATTGCTGCTTATTCTTTTAACATGATGATTGGTGTTTAGTTTTCTTTTCCTGAATGCAAAGTGAAAGGATTTTGTGAGCTATGTGACAATCTTGCATAGGTACAGGGAGTCCAAAAGAAAAAGCTATAGGATGTAATCTTTTTCTGACACACAAGAACACTTAAATACCTGTAAATGAACTGTACCAACATTTCAAAATTAGGAAATCACAAATTTAACACTTTTTGTAATTTAGAAACGTTATGGAAACAAAAGCAATAATATGATCAACACAAATAAAAGCACTTTACTTTATGATATGCAACTGATAAATATTCTCTGAAATCTGATTTCCACATATTTTCCTTTGTGCGCTCTATAGTTTTATCAGTAAAACTGCACGTCTGCACAAATTTACTAGCAATTTCAATGGAAAATGAGCTGTCTCCAAATGACAGTACACTATTACACTGTACTTTAGTAATATATTTGTACGTGTGCTCCACAGTGCACCACTTGCTACATACCATATCCTTACCACTCTCCTGCTTAAGACCATGACTCATTTGCTACACCTGCTCTTTGTGTAAAGCTGGGATTTTTCACAATCATTATGAGTTTAGTGATGTAACACTGATAGCAGCACCCCCGTTGAGAAAGCTTTTTCCAGTACCACTGCTCACCAGACCATAAAACAGACACACAAACAGCCCAAAACTGGCCCACACACTAACCTGTCACACCAGCCCCTCTGGCACTGCCTGATAGCCCCAGACGCCAGTCCGACACTGCATGCCCCATCAAAACCTGATCCAAGGCAGAGGCACTGCTGGGGTACCACAGCCTCGCTCTGTGTAGCAGCAATCTGGTTCTACCCGAAATTTCATTTATGTTACTTTGGGCAGGAGGAAGAGACAGAAAGCATTATTTAGCCCTAAATTAGGAAATAGAAGGTAGAGATGACTTTTTGCTCATTTTCCCCAATGGGTGTGGCTCAACATATACCCACTACTGCTTCTCGTTCCCTTACCTTTCTTCCTTTGTACCAACCCTGAGTCAGACCACATTTCCATCTTTAATGCATACATTACCACCTCATCTGCTTTCCTCGTCCCAGTCTTTACATTTGAGGGGCGAGTGTCCTCACTCGAAGACAGGTTTACAAAGGTTCTCCCTTAAAATCTTTCCTTCATTATGTGGTATTTGCTTGTCTTTCATTGTAGTGTTATTATGCTCATTCTTACTTCTTCTTTCGGTTGTTATTAAAGGTCCGGTCCATGTGGTATCTTCAAGTAGTTTATTAGGCAAGGAACAGGAATATAATAGGTAATGAAGTAAGGTACAATGAACGAACCCCAACAGGAGCAGCTTTAATCTGTGTTTTCTCTTTTAAGGGGGAAGATGGGTGTGTTTTACTCCGTGTCAATGTGTACATGGTCTTCTTTCTTTATGTTCTCATTGCATGTCTACTTTATTACGGTATGTTCTTAGTTAGATACCTAGTGTCATTTACATGTTGTCTTCTTGTGTCTTTCATTGTAGTGTTATTATGCTCAATTCTTGCTTCTTCTTTTCTGTTGTTATTAAAGGGGAAGAAGTGTGGTATTTGCTTGTCTTTCATTGTAGTGTTATTATGCTCATTCTTACTTCTTCTTTCGGTTGTTATTAAAGGGGGAAGAAGTGTGGTATCTGCTTCCAGCTTGCTGCTCAGCCAGTGGATGTGTGTAGAATGTTAGTATGAGTGGATGATGTCATAGAGTGTTGTATGCGTGGGTGAATGTCAGTTGAGTGTAGGGCTGAGCAGCAAGGAGGCTGCTCCTGTTGGGGTTCGTTCATTGTATCTTACTTCATTACCTATTATCTTCCTGTTCCTTGCCTAATAAACTACTTGAAGATACCACATGGACCGGACCTTTTATTCCGTTACAACACATTATTTAGTCTCTTAGTCCAGCCCTTGGCTTTACCCTTGCATCTGGTCATCTGATGCCCAGCACACAGCGAGGCCCAAGTCGAGGGAGGACGCATTCTAAGGACTGCCGAGTGAGGACGGGTTCTAAGGACTGCCGAGTGAGGACGGGTTCTAAGGACTGCCGAGTGAGGACGGGTTCTAAGGACTGGGAGGAGGAAGTCTGGGTTCGATGTAATGAAGATTGCCGATAAGAATTCAAAACATTCCTGTGCACACACGTACCTCCAGTGCTTAATTTGTAAAATAAAAATAAGCACCTGGGCCCCCGTCAGGAGGCCACTTCAGCTTGCACCACCGAATGCCCCTGCCAATGACAGTCCTCACACTCCTACAAGTGTGACACGTAAGCTAAAAATCTGTGCTTAGCATAGTGTGCCACCTGACTTGTATTTTGCTGCTTCTGTCATTGCATCCAGATATATGATACAACAAGTAACATCATACCTACAACAAGTCAGGACTATTGGCTTTGTCAATGGTTGTTAGTTGCATAAGATAAATAAGCAGCAACTATGGCTTGTTGTATTTAATATTGAAAAACCTTCCAGTTAAAGCCCTGATGACACCACGACAATGTTGCTGCTCCTGAATTTCAAAAAGAGAAGGGAAACCCAGGGAGAAAATTACTCTCTTTAAAGGATTTCCCTTCCCCTACAACGCTCACCTGGCATGACGTCATGCCGTAACTTCTCCACTACTGAGAAGTCCGGAAAAAAAGGGACCTCCTGTGCCAGGGCACAAAACAGAGCCTGATAGAGACCCGTTTCGAGGCCTCCTCTAAAAAACTGCCGGTGCTCATCACCGGTGAGACCCGGCCCACTTAAAGCCACCCCATGCTATTTTTAAAATACTCGGCTCCAACTACGCAACAAATTGCCATATTTAACTCTTGTATTGCACATTGCGAATTGTAATTGAATTTAAATGTGACTTAGTTTTAACGTTTTTTCTCTCTGCATATTACATGTTTTTAGCTTAGTTAAACTTACCTCAGCAGCATTTTGCACTTTCCCTCAGGGCAGGCAACGGGTGCTACTGGGTTTGTTACACTTCCGGTAGTCCCAAAAATTACCAAAAGGGAGGGTCGGCGGTCTAGATGCCGAGCATTGGGGGAGATAAAAGCACGGCCGCATTGCGGCCGCGCAGCAGATGCGCGCAGCGGGCGCGTCAAAGGCAAGCCCGTCTGCGCCCGTCCGCGCGCCAGTTTCAGCTACCAAACTACTTCGAAGCATGCATACACCAGGGACCAGCTGCTAAACATTAATAATTAAAGTAAGTGCGGTTGGAAACCTCACCTTAGCGATGACCCGTATGCTGTTTCCACTCACTGCCCAGATTGCAATCTTTATATTTGCCCCACTAAATCACAACTGCTATCACCCAGCCCCACCCCAGTTGCAAGAGGGCCATGCAGGACCAGATCAATTATCTGTACCTTGATCAATGCACGCGCTCTATGTAAGAATGCGTCCGAATTTGCCCTTTTTATGGACACTCAGGCGACTGACTAAGCCTTTATTACTGAGACCTGGGCTGACGCTTCATCAGGCCCAGACTTAGCCATTGCCGTTCCAACTGGGTACACCATTTTTAAACAAGACCGGGTTGGAAAAAAGGGTGGCTTACTGGCCATAATTTTCTGAAATAGCTGGAAAGGGACATTTACTACTCAGAATAATCTGTCAACCCTGGAATCCCTACAGTTCAAGAGCTCCATTGATAACCGCTATACTTTTAATGGCCTATTATTTTATCGTCCTCCGGGCCCCAGGGCAGACTTTCTAAACACTGTGGGTCTGTCCTTGGATGTGATATCTCAGGCGCCGGATTTCACACTCTTGGGCGATTTCAATCTACACCTTGAGGACCCGTCAGACAGGGACGCAGTACATTTTATCGATATCATGAATAGCCTAGGACTTACTCAACAAGTAATTGGTAGCACCCACTCTGCAGGGCACCAGCTGGATGGAATATTTTCCAATAATAATATTCTACAATGTCTCCCGTCGCTCCCACTTACCTGGTCTGATCACAAAGCTGTTATGTTCTCCCTTTCTCTTCATCATTTGGGATCAGAGAATTTGAGAAATAAACATCCCAGATGGTTCCACCCATGGAACAATATTGTAACAGAAACCCTAGAAAGCTCCCTGGCCCGGAATCCCCCTAAGATTAATAATGACCTCAACACAGCGGCAGTCGCCTTTGAGCAGTGGCTCCGCAGCTCAATTGATCATGTTTTACCTGAAAAGTCCACCACTAATCAAAGATCAAGACGCTCTGAACCCTGGTATACTGAACATCTTAAAATTCAGAAACAAAACTGCTGCCAACTTGAAAGAAAATGGAGATCTCCTTATGATTTGAATGACAGAATAGCCTACAAACAATCTTTGCTAGACTATAAAAAATTAATGCATGAGGAGAAGACGCGCTATTTCACCATAGCTATAAGTGCAGCTAAAAACTCATCCAAAGAATTATTTGTCACAGTAAAAAAACTGGCCAAACCCCCCGAAATAGCCAACACACCAGTAAGCCAGACTTTTTGCAACTCCTTGGCTACCTTCTTTCAGGATAAAGTTAGATCAGTTTACAGTGGTTTCTCTACGTCCATGTCTCAAAATGCGACCCTTTCTCAAAGTATTATAGTCTAAGAAGCTCGTGATCACAGATGTCAAGTGGACAAGTCGGGATTACAATTGATGCATGCTGGCCACCCATAAGCCTAAACATAGAGCTCAAGTGCTTATCACAAGCTGTGTTGGCCTCAGCAATACATCAAAATCAAACCTGCGAGTATGTTTGGGCATGTTCAACAGCAATTCTACTCTGAAACCAGAAGCTGGTGAGTTCCCATCTTAAAAAAAAGAGTAATGAGATATCTGGTAAGGATAGCTCAGTTGGTTAAGCGCTTGCTCCAGAGAGGTGCAGGGCAAGAGTCTAAACCTCAGCAAGCAAGGCCGATTTAAGCATCATTCAGAGAGCAGTAAATAACATAGGGTAGAAATACCACCTGTTCTTTATAACGCTTAGGATGGATAGTATGAAGTACTACATCAAAATTATTACCTACAAGCTAAGAAATGTACTTGCCGTTCAGGTATCCTACTCCTAACTATAATGTATGAGTGGCTGTGTGAGTGTGTAATTGGGTGTGCGAGTAGTTTCTGGGTCTCTGACTGGGTGTTTGAGTGACTGTGCAGGTGCCTGAGTGGGTGTGTGAGTGGTGTTTTGGGTCTCTGAGTGGGTGTGTGAGTGGGAGTATGACTGGTTGTGTGGGTGTGTAAGTGTGTGTGTGTGTGTGTGTGAACATGTGGTGGGTGTGTCAGTGAGTGTGTAAGTGGCTGTGTCAGTCTGTGAGTAGGTGTGTGACTGGAGGCATAAGTGTGTATGTGTGTTTGTGAGTGGGTGTGTGAATGCCTGTGTGGTTCTGTGAGTGGATGTGTGAGTGGTTCTCAGGGTCTGTAAGTGGGTGGATGAGTGGCTCTATTGGTGTGTAAAGGGGTGTATGAGTTGCTATCTGGGTCTCTGAATTTGTGTGTGACTGGCTGTATGGGTGTATAAGTGGTTGTGCGAGTGTGTAAGTGATGGTTGTGTGAGTGGTATGTGTAAGTGGCTGTGTGCATCTGTGAGTGGGTGTGTTACTAGCTGTATGAGTGTGTATGTGGGTGTGTAAGTGTCTGAGTGGGTGTGTGAGTGCCTGTGTGGGTATGTGAGTAGATGTAAGAGTGGTTCTATGGGGACTGAATCTGCAGATCCACCATGGATTCACATGGGGGCACGCTGAGCTCTGCGGTAGATCCACAGATCCTCATGCGCACAAAAAAGTTTTCCACAATTTCTTCCCCATGTGGGCTCCTCCATCAGTCACATGGGGTCAGGATACCTCTATCCTGACCCCTTATTTCCTATTTCTACTTTATTACCCCCCCCCAGGAACCGTATCCCGATTCACAAAATGGAGGCCACAACTATTCTCTCAGGTTGCGGCCAGTCAATCATGGCATTGCTGTTGGCATGAGGATCCGCAGATCCTCCGTGGCGGATCTGTGTCTCTAGGTATACATCATTCTTTTTTCTTTAATAACTCCAAAACTACTAAACATATTTACACCATATTACAAAAAGCTCTCTTTTTGGACCAAGATCTAACTTTCTGCCGAATTTGGTGTAATTCTGTTCAGCAGTTCAGGCTTTAGTCATGTCTAATATCCCTATGGGAAATTGCATGGGGAAAACGCGTTTTGGGACTCCCCTTTTTCTTGGCCCTTGCTTGCCGAATCACCCTAAAACTTTCCAGACAGCAGCTGGAGTGACTGGAAAACTAGATTTGAAAATTTTGTGAAGATTTGTCAAACGGCACTAAAGTTATTAGCAAAACAAAAAATGCTTTTCCTATGGAAAGTAGGTCCTAACTATAACCACCTACTTGCGACCGCCAGGGCCTTGCTCACGGTTGGAGGACAATTCTACTCGTCATGTTTATATACCACTCCCCTCTTGGCCAATTATGTAGCCTTCTGGGAGTTGAAGTTTTAAGCGTATGTAGTGCATCTGCTCATTTCCAGTTGCCTATGATTAAGGAGCTGGGGGCTTCGAAACGCGTCAGGCAGGACAACATTGGTTGGAAAAATAAATGCCGGTTTCCCCTGAAATGAATATTCAGCAGAATGGAATTGCAGTGAGTGCGTCCTCGAGTGTGGGACAACGATGGGTAACATATATATATATATATATATATATATATATATATATATATATATATATATATGAACAAAGAAAACCTCTACTCCCATCAGGAAAAGAGCACGCACATATATATATATTCACTGAAAAATACCAAGGTTAAAGGGTCAATATAGTAAGGTGAAAATGTCAGTTAATACATACAGTTTTAAATGAGCAAAACCACTCAAATTCACCAGTTATAGTTATCTCAAATAACTATAACTCGTGCCCCCGCCATGCACAGTTTTGTCATCAACGATGTCATTAAAAATGTTGCCGTGGTATTATCAATGATGTCTCAAATATATCAAATACAATAAAATATATCTCTGCCTATTTATTGCCACATTTTTCGTTCAAACATTTTATTAGGTTTTTCAAAAAGACGTGTTACAATACAGGCTCGTAATATCAATGAAAGAGCTAAGTGAACAACGGGTGTGATCTGCTAAAAAAGGGTTACAGAAGGCACTAGTTCATTTATTACATATTAGACACCTTGGGGCATATTTACAAGGGGGTTATCGCTGCCAGAACATCACTTTTAACAACGTTCTCTTGGCGATATGCCCTTCTCCATATTTACAAAGCGGCGTTAAGCCACTTTTGTGACATAACGCCACCTTGTAAATAAGGCCCCTTTACACGCATGACTTAGCGTGAAAGGGCATGCAATGGGTGTTGCTGTGGATATTCCACCGGTACACCCATTGCTTTTAATGCTGCCCCAGATTTAGAAGGAGGTGTAAATCTGAGCCAGCGCCAAAAACTAACGCCATGCAAGAGCAGGTGTTATGATGGCGAAATGAGTTGAAATAATTTTATTTCTCCTCGTTGTTGCTTTTTCTATGTGTGCTGCATTTTGCAGCACACATAAAAAGAGAAAAATGCCATTAATGATTGTTTATTTGAAGGAAGGGACACCTTCCTGCACATAAACAATTATTCCCTGCAACTTAGGCACCCTTGCACTAAGGTGCAAGGGGGCCTGCATTGGCGCTAGGCAGCTAAATTTAGATGGGTTGTCTGTTCTGACCTGCTGGAGGTGTTGTTTGTCCCTCTGCATTGTGAAGGGGAGGTGCATGTTGGCATTGTGTTGGTAGATCCGGGTGTGTAGCTTGACTACCGCCACCAGTCTGCATTCCTGCCTTGGGGCTGTTACCACCTGCCCTCACATTGTCTGTGCCTTCTCCCGTCCGCACACTTGACACATCCTCCTCATCATGGTCCCAGGTCTTCCCCACTGCATGAGGTGACATTGCAGCGCAACCTCACAACAGCACAATACTCAATCAGTAACGGACAATGGCTTGCGGTGCACTGAGTCACTGGCACCTGGAGTGCTGAGCAGGGTATCAGGCCGATGATGGCATCCACGACAGGTCTGAGCAACTCCGTAGGTCTGTCAGGACCACCCTTTCGACTCTGGCAGATGGTGGTTGGAGGTGGTCCTTGCGGTGGTGGCGTGTGCCTCCTGCGGTGATGCGACGTCCGGGCCGGTCAAGACACGATGCCATGTGTGGGCCCTGGTGGCCCGCAGTTGGGGACGGAGGAGGCGGACAGCGCAGGGCCACAGACACATGGCGTTGATGACCCCAAGACCATCGCTACAGAGGCCATTCAATGTCTCAGAAGAAGGGGTCCCAAGCCTGAGCAGCACAGAGTTAGTGGCCCCGGATGCACTGCGGCCGGCACAGGCACCCAGCTACGGGACAGTGACTTGCGGTGCAGTCAGATGGGCCATGCGACCTGAGCGGTTCCCCATCAATGTCCGAGGTGTATGTTGCGGAGGGTTTCGGGGGACAGTGGAAGGTGTCCTCCAGGGCATGATGCGGAAGGTTTGATGTTATCTGGAAGCAGCAAATGGAGGAGTGGAAAGCGCAACCCTCGTTTGCATCAACAATTCTGGATCAGCTACATGAGGATGAAAACTAGCCCCTAGTCCATAGACACAAACGCCACCAATGTATGACCAGTGAGTGTCCATGAATGTCGGGGAACAAACTTAGTGGCACAGGTGCTGTGAGGGGATGCAGTCTGCGATGATGCCAGTACACATATGTGAACTCCAAGAATGCCAAATCAAGGCACTGTGACCTACTGGTCCGCAGTGTAGGCCGGAGGCAGCGGTCAGCAGTGGCCCACAGCCATGGGTGGTTGGCTCGCGAGGCACAGAGTTAGTGACACAGTGGCAGTTGTCGGTAGTGTTCAATCACCTCCGTGACGCTGATCCTGTTCCCTCCGGACTGCAACGTGTCATCCTCTTACGCCCCTCCGTGCGTGCGAAGAAATGTATTCTGCCTTTTGAATTACTGATGTTCAGTTCCAAATCTGTGATCCCACTCGTGCACAGCGTAGGCCGAGGGCAGTGGTCCGCGTAGGCCCATGGACACGTGTGGTTGTGATGCCATGCACAGACTTGTTGCCACCACATCGGAGGGTGTATTGTGAATTGTTCTCTGCCTTAAATAATGTTCACTGCCATGGTGTAATCAAGACTCAGTTCCAAATGTGTGACCTACCTGACCGTGGTGTAGGCCTGAGGCAGCGGTCAGCACGGCCCATTCACCGAGTGTCTCCGGCTTGGGTTGGATGGCCCCACCGGCCTGCGTAGTTCAGGTTCAGTGGCACCACGTGTTAAGGTCACCTCCGTGTATGTGACCCGGCATTCGTCCGGACTGAGCCGCATCTTCCTCTTCCACCTCTCCGTGCGACCACTGGTGTGGACTCTGCCATTCGTGCTTTGCGACTAGGTGCTGGATGTGTGACCTACTGGTCAGCAGGGTAGTCCTGGTCCCTCATCCACGTGTAGCCGGCTGGCGTTGAACAGGGTTAGTGGCACCACGTGTAGCCGGCTGGCGTTGAACAGGGTTAGTGGCACCACGTGTAGCCGGATGGCGTTGAACAGGGTTAGTGGCACCACGTGTCGCAAGATGCCCATATGGAACTATGCCTCACTGACCGGGGGGGGGTCTGGTGCTGTGGCCGCTGGCCCGGATTTGGGGTCACTGCCATTCATGACTCAGGACACAGTTTCACATATGGGACCTACTGGTCCAAAGAGTAGGCTGGGGGCGGCAGTGGAGTACGTCAACGAAAAAGGAATAAAGCGGGCCTGTGTCGTGGAGGCCGTGATGGTCTGAGGTGGCTGCCAAGGTCTCGGGCCTCGGGCTTGGGGCTTGCGCCGGCACGTGGTGGGCCCTCCTTGACACATGCCGGTGTTGGAAGGTGTTCAGTGTGGCCTGGCTGCGCAGGGGCTGGCCTGGCGGGTTCGTGGTCCCACGTGCCGGGGTCCGGCAGGCGCACGGCATCGCAGGCAACTCCGCTCACGAGGATGGCGTCGGCCTCGTGGCGACGTGGGAGGCGCCGCCCTGGCAGAGACGTGGGTTCTTCTGGAAGAGGACCACGCCCAGGCCTACGTGCTTTTTATTCACACCCCTACGCTGGCGTGACGTACGCCGGGCCATCCCACTCCGCTGACGCTTAGGGGGGGCGTAACAGGCAACATTTCCGCGAGGTCCCCCACTGGCTGGGGTGACATGGTGGCGTCCACTGTCCACTACACTCCATACGCAAGCGGTGTATGTCGCCATGGATATGGGTGTGTTCTGCATACTGCGAGGTGTCCAGCACATCTCCGGCACTCTTGGCATTGTGTACTTTCCCAATCATGGTTCTACTGCATCCTTCACACATGCCTGGTTGCCACCTCTCCCCACATTCGGCTATTATGTGGCTGAGGTGCCATGCCGTTGCTGGCTCATGTTCAGGGCTTGCCCATGTGGACATTGTAAGTTGTTCTGTCGTGTCTGGTGGGTGGGCATATTGTTGTGCCTGTTGCATGTGATTTTGTGACGTGTGCTTTGCCAGCGTTGTGAGTTGCATGGTTGTGGAGTTGAGGTGTGTGGGGTGTTCATTTGTATATTGCCAAGGGGCTGTGCATTTCCCTTGTTGCCATCCTGGGAACGCTGGTTGATGATGGACTGTCGGAGGATGAAGGTATCATGCACACTGGCTGTGTATTTGAAGGTGACATTGTTGGGTGTTCCACGGTGTTCTGTTGTTGCCTGCACATTGGTGTGAGACGTGTGCTTCCTGTTGTGGTGATTGTGTGCTGTGTCACCAGGGGGCACAGGTAGTACATGTGTGCTGTGTATTGCCCCCAACACGTGCGTGCATCCTGCTTGGGAGTATGGTCCTTGCTTGGTCTCCAGCGGATCCTGCGCATTGTGTTGTACGTATGGGGACTGGGGTACCAGGGTGATGGTGATGTCCAGGACAGGTGTGGGGGACTTGGATGTGGCTGGCTGTGAGACTCCTCCGACTCTGGCGGGTGTTGGATGGGGGGTCCCAGGGGCCAACAGGTGCAGCCACGCCATCAGCTTTGTGTGGGGTGGGATGTTGGTTGTCCGCTGTGTTGTTGCCGTAGGCCTGTTAGGCGATGATGGTCAGGATGCGTAGGTTGGTTGTCCCTTTCAGCCTGTAGTGGACGGTGACATTGTCAGATGTTGGGTCTGTGCGGCTGGTACATTTCCTGGGGTTCAGCTGTCTTTGTCTGCGCTGCGTCTGTGGTGGTCCGGGGGGGGGGTGTTCCGGGTGTGGGTTGCGGTCCTGGGGTGGTGGAGGTGGGTGTTGTGGCCCTCTTGGGTGTCCGGGCCGCATGATGGGTGGCTCCATGGCATCTGTTGCCCTTCCGATGTAGCCCTGGGCTGTGCTCCCTTTTGGTTTGCAGGCTGCCGTCCGACTTTACACCAGGTCTGAGCAGGTGTAGATTTCCTGGTGCTAACGCGCCTTATCGCCTGTTTTGTGTTTTTATCGCGGATGTGGCTGGTCGTTGTGAATGTTGAGGTGTGCTGTTGTCTCGGCTTTTGTCACGGGAACGCCTACTCTGCATCTCATTAGCGATATTTGCGGGGGTCCTCTGTGGCGATGTTTTTTGTGGCTGCTATCGCGGGTAAACTGGTGCTGTTGGCTGTTAACACCGGCTTGTGAATGGGGAGGTAAATTTATCACGACTTTGGCTGCGATAAAGTGCCGTTAATTCGGCGATGGCTCCTTGTGAATATGCCCCTAAGTTTAAACTCTGAATCTATGGGGTAGTGTTCTCAACTGACCGCTGCATCACACATGACCCAGGACTAGAATCCTTAATCCTCACACTCACTCTTTCACATCTTCCAATCAATCAATCAATCAATCACGGCATTTATAGAGCGCGCTACTCACCCGGGAGGGTCTCAAGGCGCTGGGGGAGGGGGTAAGTTACTGCTCGAACAGCCAGGTCTTGAGCTGCTTCCTGAAGGAGAGATGGTCCTGGGTTCGCCGAAGGTGAGTGGGGAGGGAGTTCCAGGTCTTGGCTGCCAGGTAGGAGAAGGATCTTCCTCCGGCGGTGGTTCTGCGGATGCGTGGTACGGTGGCGAGGGCGTGGCTGGTTGATCGTAGCTGGCGTGTGGGCGTGTAGAAGGTCATGCGGTCGTTGAGGTACTTTGGGCCCAGGTCGTGGAGGGCCTTGTGTGCGTGGGTGAGGAGTCTGAACGTGATTCTCTTGCTGACGGGGAGCCAGTGCAGGTCTTTCAGGTGCACGGTGATGTGGCTGTGTCGGGGGATGTCCAGGATGACACTGATGGCTTTACATCAGTCACTGATTGCTTTACAGCAGACATACTATCATTGCCCCGAGATTCCTTCACAACATTCTCAACCATAGCTCCTTCTTTATCTCTTAATTTTTTCCAGACATCCACTATTCCACCACTGTCCATCCTCCACTTTGACACTGTTCCCCTGTAGTTTCAGAATTTTGATGGGTGGACCAAACTTAGTTCCACCTTTCTTTACATGTACGGGTTTGGACACATGTACCATCTCTCCTACTTTGTAAACTGTTTCTTTTACTCTTTTCCTTTCCTCATAGTATTTTTTCTGTTCTCTTGAGCTTTTGCAACACTCCGTCTGATACCCTCTTTCGACCACTTTTATTCGCCTTTACCCACTTGTTTATCTATGCAGGACAAAAACAAGTAGTGTCCCTCCTCCCATGCAAAACTCAAAAGGTGAAACTCCAGTAGATGAATGTGGAGTGGTGCGATAAAACCACAACATCGACTTGACAGCATTCACCACTACGCACTTGTTGGCAATGGCCCATTGGATACACTCCTGCAACACTCTGTTCGTTATTTCAACCAAACCATTGGTTTGGGGATGATATGATTAACTTTTCAGATGCTTGATACCACTAGCTTGCAAGAACAACTCTACTCTAGACACAAACTGAGTGCCATTGTCCGATACCAATGTAGCAGGAAAACCCTCTTTGAGGAAAACTTCTCTCGAGAAATGCCAAACCACTTTAGATGAAACTTCACTCACAAATTTAACCTCTGGCCATTTGCTGTAATAATCCATTATAACCAGGGCAAAGTGAGAATTACTAGCTAGACAGTTAAAAGGACCCACAATATCTATACTAACTTTCTCCCATGGTGCTGTCGGTAATTCAATGGAACACAACAGTGGAGTCCCTATCTTCATCGACTTATCACAACTAAAGCAAATAACACATTCTTTCACCACTTGATCAATCTCCTTGTCCATGGAAGGCCAGCAAAAGGATAACATCACATGTCTCTAAGCCATTGTAGAACCCAAGTGACCCTCATGGGCTTGAACAATGATTGAGTTCCTTAACGAGATGGGCAGAACAAATTTGTCAGCTCTCAATACCAAACCATCCTCAACTGGCAATTCTTTCGCTACTTTGACAAATGTTTTCAAGGCAAAATCTAGATTCCTGTCTTTAGGCCTCCCTAAACTCTTACATATTTCATCATCACACCCAGTGCAGCATCTTTTTTTAATGGATTGCGCCAAGCCTCTTCAGAGAAAACACTCATTTGAGTTAAATCAATGGATGCAACAATACAATCTTCCATGTCACCCTTACAACCTAACTCCATATGTTCCTCCACACATTCCGACAACCGAGAAAGATATTCTGTACAAACATTTTTCCCCCCTGGAATATATTCTGGCACAAAATCAAACTAGCAATTTCGTTGATGGTCTCCCAATACATGGTGTAAATCCTCGAACATTCTTTCCAATCAATATGTAGACTAATGGTTTGTGATCTGTTTATATCACAAAATGCTTACCCCACAAATAGGTCTGAAACTGCATGACAGCCCACCAGCAAGCAAAGAGCTACTTCTCAATTATTGACTATTGCTTCTTGGCACCATTCAAAACACAGGATGCATAACTAATAGTTTGAACTGAGTCTCCTTCATCTGTGTAAGAACAGCACACACTGTAAATCAGGGTCATAATGTTTAAATACCTTTGAGGAAATCAACTGCTCTTTTATCCATTTAAAACACTCGTTGGCACTCTGCATCCCATTCAAATGGTACACCCCTCATTAGCATACGAGATAAGGGTCGTTCACGAGTTGCTTAGTTTTGTATGAATCATGAGTAGAATTCAGGAAAGGTAGGGGTACCATGGACCAGTGCCTTAACCTGCATCTGTTAGCAGGGAAATACACCATCGCCAAGAAAGGGACACTACATCTGGCCTTTATGGATCTGTCCTCGGCCTTTGACTGAGTGAACAGATCCAAACGATGGGTTTTATTACTCAAACTGGGCATGGATAAGAACATTGTACATTATTTATCTGATCTGCACAGGGACCTTACGTCCACAGTAAGATTTGACCAACGGGGCAATCACACGCAGGGTATACGCGTTATCAGAGGAGTGAGACAGGGAAGCATTTTAGCCCCCCTATTGTTCACCCTCTATATTAACATCTAGATTCTGTTTTGGGTGGAGCCAGCAAAGACATTCCAAGCGTAGGGGAACGGTTGATACCAGCAATCCTATATGCTGATGATGCTGCCTTACTAGCCCGTACAGCGGTCGGCCTACAATGTCTCCTAAGCTCTTTTGCAGATTTTATGAGATCATTGGATCTAAATGTTAATTTCTCAAAATCTCAATCAATGATTATGGGCTCTAAACGTACAAAACCCAAAATGCATTTTTGTGAAGGAAACAAAATATCTAGGGTAACTACATTTTCGTATTTAGGGGTCCTATTCGATGATAGGGGCACATGAGTACCGCAAAAGAAACGCTATGGCTAGATCAACAGTAGCGGTTCTTGATTTCGCGCGTAGGCTAGGGGCGAAGCCAGTGCAAGCAATGCTAAACATATACAGAGCAAAATGTATCGCTATTTCAAATTACGGCTCTGAAATCTGGGGATATAAGGAAGTTAAAGACCTTCAAATAGTGGAAAATAAATTCTTGAGAAATCTGTTATCAGTTCCACAATCTACACCTGTCTACATTATCCACCAGGAAACTGGCATTGGCTTTGTGTCAGACTTGATTGGAATGGCCCCCTTACTTATATGGATAATGATTTGGATCAATCCTGAATTAGAAATGAACCGTGAGATCATGCGTGATTGTCTAGCCCTAGACAGAGCAAGTAGTATCCCCTGGTTGAGTTAAGTTAAAGGGACAGCAACGCAATTAGGACGTCCCGAGCTGTTTAATGCACCAGATAAATAAGTGAAGGAAGATTTGTCGTGGGCCAAGAAATCTTACCTATATATGATACACACCGAAAGAGAGGCTAGAGAGTTGATGAAACCAACGGTACGAGCCCACCAATTACTGAAAACAAATCGCACTATGGAACCCTATTTAGATGTAGTAACTAAGCCCCATCACCGTTTCCTTTTAGTAAGATTCAGATTCAACTGTTTACACTTTTTACTGGCAGAACCACAGGGGTGGAGTAAAATGGAGGATATGGGTCCCTGCACCTGTGATAATTTCTCCACCCAAGATACTTTGCATTTTGTTATGTTCTGCGAGCATTATTTGCACATTCGTAAACGTTTTATCTTACCTATTTTAAAGGGAAAAGGCTTTCTGCAGGTAAGGCCTGCTCTAACATATTTGCAGATGCTGAATAATGTCTGGGAAACTTTTAACATTGCTAGTTTCTTGGTTGCGGCGGTTAGAGAAAGGAAAAAAAGAGGAACCCCATGATCTGGCATATATTAATCTTTTTAATTATAATGAATTGTATATGGACCTGACTGATTATTATGCCCAAGAAAATTTTATAATTTTAATCGTGTAAAGTTTGAGTTTTGGATCTTTTATTATGTTCGAAAGATAATGTTTGTTGCTCATGTTCTATTGTTGTTTTAAAAATGAATTTTTGTAGCATGCTTTTATGGTTTTAATTAACCGAATAAAGTGATTATGACTGACTGACTGGGTAGAATTCACATATGGCAAGAAATGATTTAAGCCCTGCTTTATTTCCTGGAGGTTTATCCTGCGTAATACTCTTGACCAAATTAGCTTTCAATTTGATACCCTGGCTTGATATAAAATGGCCCAAATAATGAATCTTCTCAGTTAAAAATACACACTTATCCTGCCGGAGCACCACACCATGGAGTTGGAACCTTCTACACCTCATGTAAGATCTTATCATGAGATTCTCTGTCTGATGCATAGATCAATACATCATCTTGGAAAATAGATAATCCCTGGATGCCTTTAAGCTTATACAATGTTCTTTAAAAGACGGAAGCTGCCGAAGCCAATCCAAAAGGCATTCAGCAATATTGATAGGTTCAAAAGGGGAGACTGTTGTGTAGTTCCTACAAATCTATATAGGATCTGCGCGTTTAGACAACATAAACTAAGGATTTGGTGTCCAGACTGATTCCAGACACCCCCAAAGGATATGTTTGTCTATAGACCAGCTAGCTCACAGTGCCACTACAAGCCCCACAACCTCACCAAGGAGCTAAACGTTTCTGGGAATCAACGAACATGACAACTCTGACCCCTCAGGGAGCATGAAAACAGTACAGTACTTTTCGCTCAGTCACTCGTGCTTACTTGCTCTCAGAAAGATATACAGAATAAACGATGGGGACATTTTCAATAAGTATTTATTGAACCAGCATCATTCTAGTATAAAATACGTGTGCTGCAACAACCATTAGACAGAAACAGATGTATACCGTTATAAGCACCAATAGAGTAAATACAAGGTAGAATTCTGCCATAGTGCTAAAACAATGAATATATGTAGGCATATAGATACATGACAATAACAATGCGTACTCCTACGATGCCAGCCCTAACTAGATGTACCTAAGTGTACTTAGCATGTATATAGGTGTATAGCCAAGAATCTCCCTAGGAAAGAGCCAACCCTATTACCTGATGTGAGAGAACAAAGGACCCCGTCTTGGTCTCGAGTTAGACACCCCACGAGGGATGTCAGACCACTGCGTGCTAGAGTGTCTACATACAGGGACCTCAGCGCCTCGTGTCAGCATGTCAGCATGGAAGTCTTTCTCCTCTCCTTTGCCCAGCAAAGATGTGGTACTTATATACCTGAAAGGTACCCTCAGGGGCTCTACATAGATGTGTCATGGTACTGTGGGCATGTCGGTCATGGATGACGATAGTGGTGACCCTTATACAGAGTTATTATGCAGAAGATGGTAATCCTGCTGTGATACTGAGAACCCTCGTGCATAATAAATTAGGCTAATTTTCGGAGAAAAACACACGGCATTTATGCGGCACCTAACTAGGTAAAAGGTCAGCGTCAGAACCGTTATGTTAGGACAAATGGAGGTAAAAGGTCGTGCAATTACCTAGGCCTATATCGGGGTACATTGGGGTTCATAACAAGACAAATGCTGTGAGATGTCTTGATTCAGGCTCCAGTTCAAGTTACTGGTATGCTGAAGCCAAATCTATCTTTGTAAACCATTTTACTTCTTTTAACCCAGCCAACAACTCACTAATGTTTGGTAGGGTATGAGAATTAATCCAAATATCTTTTTTGAGACTACGGAGATCAACACAAACCCTTAATTCTCCATTGTGTTTCCAAGCTAAATCCAATGGTGAAAGCTACAATGAGGAGTCAATTGGTTCAATTATACCTCTCTTACACAAAATCCTCTCTTATGCTGAAGGGTACATTTCTCAATTTATGTTTAACAGGCCTTGCTCCCTCATTAACGTTAATCCTGTGCTTAAAGTGTTTGATTTTACCCAATTCCCCAGAAAATACATGAGGATATTTGTTCATTATTTTCTCTAACTCTTCATTCTCTCTGACTGCTAGTACCTGCACCTTTGTTCCTGGCCTGAGGACTATGCCAAACAAACCCTGGTGGAACCACCCTAATATGTTTAACCATTGTGTGCAACATAACATTTACCAGCTATCCTCTGACCCTTAAATCCCAAAATCTCTTCGACATACCCACTTATGTGAATTCTGTGACCCTCATAAGACACAGCTGTGCAATGTGGAGGTAAAAGTGGTCTCATTGGCCAAGCCTTATCATATAAGTCCTGTGTTATCATGATGAGCCGTGTCCTGGAGTCCACCAACAAATTCAAAACTTTGTCACCAACTTTCACATCCACATATGGATTGACACATGAGTTTTGATCTCCCACTTTTATCTCCTCACATTTCACCACAAGAACCATAACTCTTAAATCTCTTTCAATACTTTCTTCTTTCTCTGGTGGGAGGTCATCAGCGACACACCTGGCAGTTGGTGGTAAACTTGGTTTGTGTCCCTGACAGACTATTGCTAAATCCCCCCCTTTATATTACATAGTGAACTTTTTCCAAAATTGCTTTTAACAATAGCAACGACATCAGAACTCTTGAAGTATAATTCCTTAGCTGATAACTGAAAGGTTCCTATACTCTTAGCAATTTTAATTGCAACCTCTAATGATGGGTTACCATAGATAACAATTTTGTCTGATAGATTTGTCTCTGCAGTGACTGATAAATTGATCTCTAACCAGCTGTTCTGTGAAATTCTCAAATTGGCAGTCAGAAACTAACCTTCCTAACGCTGTAATGTAAGCATCTAGGTCTTCACCTGAGTTCTGAACTCTCCTAAAAACTTGTGCCTTAACACTACCAAACTGGGTTGTACATCAAACCTAGCTTGTAATTTTCTTACAATTCCCTAATATTCATGTCATTCTTCACCTTCATCAACAACCGGTTCAGGTAGGTGTTTAAGTATAGCCCTACCATAAAAGCCTAAGGAGTGAAGTAAGAAATATTTCTTCCTCTCAGCACAAAATCAGAGTGCCTCAGTGGCCCCAAAATAAATTTTGAAGGCATAGAACCATTGTTTCCACTGAATGGGTGGATCCCCTGGAGTTTGGAGGAAATGGGTAGGCGGATTCACAGATTGCATTATTATGTATGAAACTACACAAGTGTCCATCAGTCTTACCACTTTAACATTGTTCGCTAAACGTGAAGTTAATAACAATACTGTCAAAACAACACTGTGAGTGTAGAAGTTCACAATCTACACAACTTACTGGGATATCTCTTGGATAAATTGCTGTCTGATGGTGTGCACATCACCTTTAGAATAAATGGGAAAATAACTCTTAAGGATGTGCAATAGTTATTAGCAGAAGGTGTATACACAAGTTGTTGTCCACCAGTTTGTATATCACTGTTGAACATAGAAATGCAGGAATAAGATCACCGTTGAACAAATCAGTAAAACTAAAGACATAACTTCCTCCGTTCTCAGATATAGTGTGTCAAAGCATCAACACAGTTATTCACAAGCAAAATAATACATACGCTGCTCCTTCTGTACAGCCACAGCTGATGATAAACAACCATGTTAATAAATTGACCGCCATAAGTTGAAAACAATGACAGCGCAGCAAGGTTGGAGCTGCTAGCACCACCGTTACTTGCTTCGAAGCGACACAGGGGAAGAGTCCTCAGCTCTACACACAGGTCCTAACAATGCTGTAAATGTGCGTTCCACGCTTCTCCAATAAATGGAGGAAAAGCTGTGGGCGCCACCGCTCACGTAGATGTGGCTCATAGAAGAATTCTGCTGCAGATGATGTACGAATGCGAGGAAAGGCTGTTTGTGCTTCCAGTCGCAGTGACGTGGCTCGTAGGGAAATGCCACTGCCTGATGATGTCGGGATGCATTCCATGCTTCTCCTAGGTATTGAGGAAAGACTGTTGGTGCCGCCGCTCAGGATAATGTGGGTAAATTGGAAATGCAACTGCTCCCAAAGCAAAAGAAGAAATGTTGTGGAAAAGACTCAGTTAGGTTACCCATGTGCCCTCAGTGGACACAGCGATACTCCTTTCCACTGGCTGTAATTTTCATGTATCGTTCTGCTCCAAGACTCAGTCCCTAGATGATTGCTGTAGGAAAATCCTCTTTGTGGGTTCGTGTCAACAGCTCGCTTGTCCCCAGAGAAGATGTTGTGGCTTACAAACTCCAAAGACTTCAGGTGGGTAAAAAGGTGACTTTATTCAGGATATAAACTGGCGAGCTGATGGTGGCACACAGGTCGTACACCAACTGAAAACTCTTTGAATAGCGCATTCCACATGGAATCCTGAACAACAAATACAGGATTCCATGTGCTCAAAGACATAGATCCCACCTCAACTTCTACCCTCCCCAACTGGAGAAGATAAAATCTGTCCTGTGCATCCATCAAAAAACAAATGAGTCTTATAAAACATTTCCTGACCCCAGGTGTCCCACCCGGATCCATCCATGAACCTATCAGCCTTCATAGTGAGAGGAAGGAATTCTTACTCTGCCTGTCAATGAAAAATATCTAATGTGTTCTATCGTGGGGGAACAGCTAAACTTGGCGGTCTTTCACTTAAGTGCTGAGCCAATGCTCGCCATTTAGCTTCAAAAGCCAGATGTGATCCCTCTATATTGCTGATCAATCGTTTCATTGCTAAAATGACCCACAATCACTGGTGCCAGTGTAGGAATAGTGGGCAGTGTGATTTCTTCCAGTGATGGACTATAGTACGTTTTGCAGCTCCATGGAACTGTAGGCACATATTCCATTAGTCTCTGGATAGTTGAGCCAAGTTAAGGGATTTTAGGCCCAGGAGCATAACATCTCTTGTCGCAGGGATCAAAAAGGTAAGGACTTTTCAAAGTAGTTTGGACACCTCTTCCCAGAATGGACGAATTATTGGACAGTCCCATATTGTGAAGTGCATCCGCACCCTCTTCAGCATCTAGGGGAGGCGCTGAGGTTCATGTGGTGTAGTTTATGGGGTGGGGAGTGTAGTGCCATCCAAACCATACTTTGTGGTGTATCTCCCACCCCAAAGGATGAGATAAACGAGAAGTGTATGTCTCTTCTGTAGTCTGTCCCATCTTTTTGGTGTCACCTGCATACCCAGGGCACACTTCCATTCTCTGTTGTGCCGCCATGAGTGTGGGGTGTCATGAGTTGGCAGTAGTTTGTACCATGCTGAGTTGGTACCTCATGTGCCTATCAATTTGGGGAACTGTTCGAATGAGGTTTTTAGCTCTGGTGGCCCTCTCACGGATAAGGGGTTGGGTCACCCAGTGCCGAAGCTGGGCATACCATAATTGCATTGTGTAAGGAAGTCCATAGCTGTCTCTGCAATACTGGAATGACTTTGGGGTCAGGGCCTCATACATGTCTACAACCATTGTGCACCCTCCCTCCCTCCCTCCAGTTAAGGAAGGCATGACCATCCAGGGCAGGCACAAACCCTGGGTTGCAGTGAATTGGGGCAAAGGGGGAAGGATAGGTCACCAGCCCCCTTGCACCCACATATTTATCCCAGGTCTTTATTGTTGTGGCTACCTGTGTGCTAATATATGCATTGGGTGGCCTATTGCACCTCTCCAGCCACAACATGTCCCATATGTATAACTCATGCCTTCTCCATGCATTGCTTATACTGTTTTATATTATTTCACTTATGCAATCTGAAATATTAGTATTTAAAATAACAGTTATGACATTGCAAATAAAATCTTTTGTGAGAACACGGTGCATGGTAGAGTGGCAAGTTATAGTTAATGTAGTGGCTACCAAGTTGCATACATTGTGTATGGAGGTGCGGGAGTTAAAATAATTTGAAGGTGTTGCATAAATTATGAATTAAAGGTAAAAGTATAAATTTAGAGTTTAAAAATTTTGTGTAGTTTAAGTTTGGTATGTAGTTAAAGGACAAATAAAGTGATATTAATTTAAAGGTGGTATATACATTTTAAATTTAAGGTATAACTATAACTTAAGAATTTGTAATGTTTGTGTATTTTAAGTTTGGTTTGTATAGAAAGAATAAATAAAGTTTTGCTAACTATAGCAAAGGTTTCACCTTTGGTTTTTTCATTGAATTTCAATGTTGTTTTTTTTTTTTAAATAAAAATTTGATTTACATCATAGAGTTTACTGTCATTGAGTGGAGTGTCATTAAGTAGAGTATGGTACAGTAGAGTGGAGGAGAATGTGTTTCAGTGTGCTGTTGTAGAGTATAGTTTCATAGAGTGCAGTAGAGTGGAGCGGAGTAGATTGGAATATGGTACAGTGGAATGGGGTAGAGTGCACTACAGTAGGCAGGAATAGTGTAGAGTTGAGTAAACTGTTATAAAATGGAGTGGCGTTTTGTACAGTACAGTGGAGTGGTGTGTCATAGATTGTTGGAAAGTGTTGGTGAGTGGAGTAGAGTGCTGTGCACTGGGGGTTAGGGCATAGAGTGGAGTTGCATAGAGTGGAGCAGAGTGTGGCACAGTGGGGTGTTGTACAGTGGAGTGTTGTACAGTGCCATAGAGTAGGGTAAAGTGTTGTGCAGTGGAGTAGAGTGTAGTGGGGTCCAGTGGAGTGCCGTAGCATAGAGTGGAGTAGTGTGTTCTAGAGTACAGTGGCGTGGAGTCGAGTAGAGTGGAGTGGCATAGTATACAGTGGAGGAAAGTGTTGTTGAGTAGAGTGCTGTGTGGTACAGTGGAGTGGACTGGTGTATTGTAGAGTGTCTGAAAGTGTTGTAGAGTGGAGTAGAGTAGAGTCTCACAGAGTGAATTAAAGTGTTTTACAGGAGAGTAGCATGGAGTGGAGTAGAGTGCAGGAACGTATGATAAAGTGCAGTTGGATAGACTGTCATACAGTTGAGTCACATAGAATAGCATACAGTGGAGTGCTGTAGAGTGCAGTAGTGGAGTACAGTGGAGTAATGGGGAGTAGTGTCTCATACAATCCAGTATATTAACTGGGGCGGAGTGGCGTAGAGTGGAGTAGAGTGTCATAAAGTGCTATGGAGTAAACTAAAGTGCTGTATAGTGGCATTTGAGAGGAGTAGATTGTTGTACAGTGTAGTGCTATACAGTGGAGTATTGTGTGGTACAGTGGAGTGGCTTAGAATTTTATTGAGTTGAGTATAGTGTTTTTGAGCGGAGCATAGTGAAGTGGCGTGGAGTGGAATTGGGTAGAGTGGAGTGGCGTAGAATGGAGTAGCATACAGTGGAGTGGCGTACAGTGCAATAGCATACAGTGGAGTGGTGTAGAGTGGAGTGGCATAGAGTGGAGTAGCATAGAGTGGAGTGGGGTAGAGTGGAGTTACGTACAGTGGAATAGCTAAGAGTACAATGTTGTAGAGTTTAGTGGTGTACAGTGAATGGACCTTGACTGCAGTGGCGTAGAGTAGAGTGGTGTACAGTGGAATAGCAAATAGTGGAGTGGGGTAGAGTGGAGTGGCATACAGTGGAATAAAGTAAGGTGGAGTGGCATACAGGGGAGTGACATAGAGTGGAGTGGTGTAGAGTAAGGTAGAGTGGAGTGGGATAGAGTGAAGTGGCGTACAGTAAAATAACGTAAAGTTGAGTGGTGTACAGAGGAGTGGGATAGAGTGGAATAGAGGGGAGTGGCGTAGAGGGGAGTGGGGTAGAGTGGAGTGGCATACAGTGGAATAGTGTGCAGTGGAGTGATGTAGAGGTGAGTGGCATACAGTGGAGTGGTATACAGTGGAATAGCGTACAGAATAGTAGCTTACACGTCTCAAAACTGCCACCCCCAAATTGTGGGGGGTTTTCCTTGTTGTTGTAATCTCTTGAAAAATTGTACAGGCTATAGTTGTACTACTGGTGTGGGCTGCAGGGGGGATAGTTCAAGAAACTGTTTTTATAGGCAACAGGGAACCAATTTAATTGGCAATATTCTGGGGTTTTTAATAGTAAGGCACTAAGCACTTCATTCTCAGGAGTTTTTGACCTTGTTCAGCAAGGACTCTGGTCCACGGTATAATTGTCAGAAAGAGCGTACTTAAAGGTCGTCCTCCCTCTGGTGGTCGGCGATTTTTTATCTTGTCGGTGGTGCTAGTGAATGCCGTCATTTTTAAAGATTGACGGCAGAGTCGCTGACTAGATGCTTCCTGCTCCCTTTATATTTGGGGCCTGTGCGCAGACGCACCACTGGTGGGCCGCAGGCCCACCTAAGGCACACCAGAGGCAAACCCATCCCCGCCTGACCGCGCCATTGCCAGCAATGCTGCCGGGGAGAGGTCTGGTTCAAAAAGAATTTCTTATGCCCCCTCAGAGCTGATTGATCTGAGTCAGTTGAATTGCAATTGTCCGAAATTGGAAGTAGAAGCCACTAGTTGCCCACGTGCCTGCACCTTGTGTTCATGGGTAGTCGCAAGCAGGAGGCAGAGGTTACTTGTACTGGTGGGAAGGATTTAGAGACTGTTTTTGTCTATCATATTAATTTGACCTCCATCCCTAAACATGCACAGGATATATTCCAGCTAATTAGCGACCATAAGCCCGATATACTCTTTGTTACAGAGACTTGGCTGTCTGTCTCTACTAATCCTTATATTGCATTAGCAGTTACCGATAACTATCTTATTATGCACCAGGACAGGTCAAGGCAGAGAGGTGAGGGAGTGGCCATTATTTTTAAATCCATCTACCAATGCAGTACTTTTGCTTTGGAGAAGCTTAGCCAGGCAGAAGGTATGGGGTTCTCTTTAAGAATCCCACCTAACTTCTCCTTTTCTGGTGCGTTTATCTACCACCCCCTAGGTTCCAGTATGGAGTTTATGCATTCCATTAGGGAGGTTCTGGCACCTTTTTGCATGAAATACGCACATTTTTCAGTCCTGGCACTTAGAGAACCCGAAAGACGTGTCAGCGGGTTGTTTGTCAGAGACTCTATCACCCTAAATTTGCAACAGTATATCACTTCCCCCACTCATAAGGCGGTCATACTACTGACTTGGTGTTTTCTAATCTTGATCTGTTTGTAGCAGATCCCCCGATCCCAGCTGTTTTGTTGGATTACGAATTGATTTCATCTAATTTTCAGATGACTGGTAATAATACTAGTTTACAGGGCAGGAGTAGGTTGGTCCAGAATTGAAAATCCAGTAAGAGACACGCTTTTTATTTGGCCTTAAAGGATTCTTGTCAAGCACTTGCAGCCTACTCCAAGGAGGTTTGGCTGTCAGTTTTCAATTGGTTTTCTGACACGGCTAATCAGGTTGCTCCTCTGCGTTTCATTAATTCTTCTGGTAGAACTACATCTGCTCTTTGGTTCTCCCATGACCTGGTTCTAGAAAAGAAACGCCGCAAACGATTAGAACGTCCCTGGCGTGTAAGATATGGTCAGGATGATAAAGCAATGTATAAATTGGCCTTAAGAGAGTAACATAGAAAAATCAAGTTGAATCAAACTGAATTCCTCGCAGAGAATATCAGGAAGGTAGATAACTCTTCACATGAAACTTTTAAAATTGTAAAATAGTTTCTTCACCCCAATGCTTGCCGTGCTAGGATATCCGCTTGCAAGGAACTGTGTGATCAGTTAGCTGCAAATTCCGTAAAAAGATTAGAAGACATTCAGGGCTCATTTATCATCTCAACAAGGGCGTTATACTTTCGAGATGATGATCATAAACCTAACATTAATTGCACTCTTTCCAGATTTGGTCAGATTTAATTAGATGAGTCCTGCATGGCGATTCTTCTGTGCAAATTCCGGCTCTCCTAAGACCCATGTCCTTCGAGTTTACTATCTCACTCTATTGAATTAATAAATCCAGCCTCAAACATGTCTTCAACTCTTCCCTTACTCATGGACCGGTTCCTAAATACTGGAAACAGGCAGTGGTAATTCCTTTATTGAAAAAACTAGCCGGAGATCCAACTAAACTGGAAGACTTCAGCCCGGTTTCATTACGTCCGGCAGCAGCAAAAGTTGGAAAAATGGTTAATCCCCAATTGAGTGCTTATTTAGAGAGAAACATTTTATTCCATCCTTTGCAATCAGGTTTTCGCTCCAGACATAGTACAGAAACTACTATTTTGGAGAAAGTTGAGAAAATCACATTTTGTCTTGATCAAGATCAGATGGCCGCCTTCATTCTGTTGGATTTGTTAGTGGCTTTTGACACTATCTCCCATGAGCTATTACTATTTAGATTAACAGATCTGGGGATTGGAGGGTCAGCCTTGAGCTGGATCCAATCGTTTTTATCTAACAGAGAACATGCTGTGTATTTGGAGCTGTTTCTCTCAGCACCTAATATTAATAATGAAGAATGGTGTCCCTCAGGTCTCTTCACTGAGCCCTACATTATTTAATGTGTATAGGATGCCTCTAGCATATATGGTGGAAAAATATGGTATTAAAATAATTTTCTACGCCGACAACACTCAGCTTGTCTTCTCCTTTGAGAAGCAAGCTCCTTATGAGCTGGTTCAGTTAAAGCAATGCTTAAAAAAGGTAGTTAACTGGATTAAGAGGAATTGCCTAAAATGTAAAACTTCCAAAATGGAGATCTTACTCTTTAGTGGCTCTCTCTCTCTGTTTTTGGCCCAATGACTGGTGGCCAGAGGAACTAGGGCCCCCTCCCCCACCCATGATGGTGGTGAGAAACTTAGATGTAAAATGTAAACGCTCTCTCCTTCAGCCATCTCTGCCGTCACTCTCTCTCTTCTTGGCCCAATGACTGGTGGCTGGAGGAACTATGACCGCCTCCACTACCCACAATGGTGGTGAGAACTTTAGGAGTAAAATTTGACACTCTCTCCTTCAGCCATCTCTGCCATAGCAGGTTTTGCCACACTAGGGGCACTAAAAAAGATGCTGGAATATGTTCCCTTAGATGTTTGGAAAACCTTCATCCACGCGGCCATAACCTCAAGATTGGACTACGCTAATGCTCTTTATGTGGGTCTCCCTGCTTATCTACTTAATTGGTTACAAATTGTGCAAAATGCATCAGCCAAGTTGATTTTGGGGCTGCCTAAATCTCAATCGGTCCATTTACATCTGATAGGGCTTCACTGGCTTCCTGTCAATAAACACATTAACTTCAAAGCCTTAGTTATTACCTGCCAGGCCGCACTCTGCGTTCAGAACATGCTCTGTTTTTTTTTTTTAAATGTCCCCAGTTTTGTTTGAAAACCAGAGGAGGCTGCTCTTTTACGGTGTTAGTTGCCAAGGCTTGGAATGGGCTCCCTTTAGTGTTACGTCATCTTGAGAAGTGAAGCCTGTTTAGGACAAATTAAAGACTTGGCTTTTTGACCAGAATTAATCCTTGGGTCCGTTCTTGTTTTCTTACGCTGGGACACCAGTTGGCAGCTATGCACTCTACAAATACAATGATTGATTGATACACTGAAATAGCGTAAAGTGGAGTAGCACAGAGTGAAGTGGTGTAGAATGAATGGTGTACACTGAAGTGCTATAGAGTAGAGTGGCATAGATTGTAATAGCGTACAGTGGAGTGGTGTAGAGTGGTGTGGCGTAGAATGGAGTTGGATATAGTGGAGTAGCATACAGTGGAATAGCATACAGTGGAGTGGCCTACAGTGGAGTGAGGTAGAGCCGAGTGGCACAGAGTCGAATAGAGCAGAGTTGAGTGTCCTTGAGTGTAGTTGCGTACAGTGGAATAGTGTATAGTGGAGTGGCATACAGTGGGGTACAGTGGAGTACTGTAGAGTGGAGTGGAATACAATGGAGTGGTGTAGAATCGAATAGCGTACAGTGGAGTGGCGAAGAATGGAGTGGCGTTGAGTGTAGTGTGGTACACTGTAATAGCATACAGTGGAGTAGCGTAGAATGCAGTGGCGTAGAGTGGAGCGGGGTGCAGTGCAGTGAGGTACAGTGTAGTGACATACAGTACAATAGCATAGAGTGGGTTGGCATAGAGTAGAGTGGGATAGCGTGTAGTAGAGTGGCACACAGTGGAGTGGCATAGAGTGTAGTGGCGTAGCGTGGCGTGGCGAGAGGAGTTGCGTACAGTGGGATAGTGTAGAATGGATTGGCGTAGAGTGGAGTGGGGTAGAGTAGAGTGGTGCAGAGTGGAGTGCATGAAGTGAAATGGTATACAGTGGAATAGCATATATTTGAGTGCCGTACAGTGGAGTGGAGTAAGGTTGAGTGGCATAGAGTGGGGTAGCATAGAGTGGAGTGTCGTACAGTGAAGTTGCATACAGTGGAATAGTGTAGAGAGGATTGGCGTACAGTGTAGTGGTGTACAGTGGATTGGTGTAGACTGGAGTGTCGTACAATTGAGCAGCATACAGTGGAGTAATGTACAGTGGAGTGGTGTATAGTGCAGTGGTGTGCAGCGGAGTGTGTTAGAGTGGAGTGGTGTACAGTGAAGTGGCATAGAGTGGAGTAGCATACAGTGGTGTGGTATAAAGTGGAGGAAGGAACAGTGTAGTGGCGTAAAGTGTAGTGACGTACAGTGGAGTAGCATAGAGTGGAGTAGTGTACACTGGAGTGGCATACAGTAGAATAGTGTACACCTGAGTGGGGTTGAGTGAAGTGGAGTGGCGTAGTACGGAGTGGCATAGAGTGTAATAGCGCAGAGTGGAGTGGCGTAAAGTAAAGTGGCATACAGTAGAGTGGCATAGAGTGAGGTACAGTGTAGTGGCACACAGTGGAATGGTGTAGACTGGAGTGGCCTACAGTGGAGTGTTTTTAGAGTAGAATACCGTAGAGTGGAGAGAATTAAAGTGTAGTGGGGTAGACTGTAGTGGCGTACAGTGTAATAGCGCACTGTGGAGTGGAGTACAGTGGAGTGTTGTGGAGTGGAGTGGCGTACAGTGGAATGGGTTACAGTGGAATGGCGTACGGTGGAGTAGCGTACGTGGAGTGGTGTAAAGTGGAATAACGTTGACTGTTATTGGCATACAGTGTAGTGACGTAGAGTGGAGTGACATATAGTTGAATTGTATAGAGGAGACTGGCGTTTAGTGAAGTGTCTTACAGTGGAATAGCGTAGAGTGTAGTAGGGTACAGTGGATTGGTGTAGAGTGGAGTGTCATAGAGTGGAGTGGCATATAATGGAGTGATGTACAGTGTTATAGCGTACTCTGGTTTTTCAGAGTGGAGTGGCATAGAGTGGAGGGGTGTGTGATGGAATAGCGTACAGTGCAGTACAGTGAAGTGGCATACAGTGGAATAGCGTAGAGTGGACTGGCGTACAGTGGAATAGCGTACAGTAGAGTGGCGTACAGTGGACTGGCGTACACTGGAGTGTCATGTGAGTAGAGTGTAATACTGTGCAGTGTAGTGGTGTAGGATGGAGTGGCCTAGTGTGGAGTGGGGTAGAGTGGAGTGGCGTACAGTGGGTTAGCGTAGAGTGAAGTAGCGTGTAGTGAAATGACATACTGTGGAGTGTCGTAGAGTGTAATAGTGAAGAGTGGAGTGGCATAGAGTGGAGTTGCGTAGAGTGGAGTGTGGTAATTGAAATAGACGTAGAGTGAAAGTGTGTGAATGGATGTAGATGTAATTTGGCAGGAAAAGACATTTTAGGGTGTAAATGGTAATTTTTGGCAGTATGTGTGAATAGTGTAAGTAGTGCTAAAGTTATATGTTGTAAATACTTAGTAACCCTCTAGCCACAAGGTTCAGCAAGTGCGGTCCACGCCAATGCAGTCGTTTTACCTGTGTCACACACACGGTGGTACAACCAGTGCTGCAAACCCTGGGGTGACCTTCCAAACTACATGACCTGGGTACCATATATAATTTTTGTTTGAATCTTTTTGATTGGCATTTTCTTATTTCCATACAACATGAACAGTGTATTGACACCAAGTTTTGAGACAACATCTAAGCAATGCGGTTCAGAGTACAAACTGTCGTGTTAACAAGTTAGCTAGCGAATGCATCGTTTCTAATAGGTACTGGAGGAATGACATCACAATACCCGTAACAGTGTTAATGAGACATTATGGTATGTTGCTTGTTAGCATACTAGATTTGGTGCATCACGTAATTAAACTGTCGGCGTAGGGTACAACAAAATGAGGACAAAGTAACCAAAAGAGGGATAGGGTCTTCGCCTGAGACCTGTTGCCGAGAGTGCTAGAATGGGACAGTCCTCCTAGAGCCTAATGGTGACAGCTCTGTGATGCAGGATCATAGGTTATGTGAATGGGGCCAGCTCTGCGTATGTGTACTTCCAGGTGCTAAGTGCTGGGTTGATGGTCTGGGTACCATATATAATAGGGACTTGCAAGTAAGTTAGCCAAAGCCAATTGGGTATAGCTAATGTAAAATACATGTTTTGGGGTCAGGGCACTGGCACTGAGGTCTGGTTAGCAGGCCTCAGTGCACTCTCAGAGTAGAAAAGTCAGAAGCATCAGTCCAAAAATCTGGGGGTGACTATACAAAAAGAGGCATTTCCCTACAGGCCAGGAGGAAGTTGAAAGAGACTGTTGTGTGTCAATTTTTCTTTTTGCCACCTGGTGAGAAAAAAGTCACTGCAAACTGGTGACGTACAGTCTCTGCCAGAAGGTGATTTTGTGTGGCACCTGGCAGCAGTAATCCTTCGGGACGAAAGGCATGTGGAAGTATCTGGAGGCCATCCACTCTAAAAAGTTACATAGCATCACTACGTCATTATTCTGACGCTGTATAGAATTTTTGGAGGGACTTAAAAAGCATACATAGGGGTATGATTTAAGGGCTCGTGTATGAGACTGGCGGTCCACGGACCGCCAGACTCGTGGGGGCGCGGCAGTGGCGGTCTTCCACCGTCCTATTACAATAAGGGTGGTCGAACTGCCATTGCCCCGCTGCAGCCGCCAGGGAACCACTGTTCCCTGGTGGTGTTGCGGCAGTCTTAAGGCCGCAATATGCTTGGCGGGACCGCTGCGGTCTTGCCAAGCATATTAAAGGTTGGCCCCAGTGTAAAAGAGGCAGAATCAGGAGTTGCTAGGAGCCCACCGAAGCTACATCTGAAGTGGCCATAGGACCCGACACTGCAAAACCCTTTAACATCTGCAGCATTGGCTGGACCTCCACCATCACCCACACCATCTGTTGTCCCTTCAGTGCCTGCGCCTGGCACCACAGTGCCAGTTCACCTCTTGAGACAGGATAGGGATATAGTGGACCGGTATCCGAATACTGCTAGGTACTGTTTACTGTGTCACACAGTAATTGTTGCCAGTAAAAAAGACCTAAATATTCACCCGGAGCTTGTCATCACACAAAAGTGTCCTCCCCAACATCCCTAGTTTCCCCCTCACGCTCTTCCTTGTCCTCCTCTATCCCCTCCATCTTGTTTTTGTTTTGTTGGTCACGATGGCCTATAAGAAAAGACACAAAACTTCCAGACAAAAAGAAAAAAGAAGAACAAATAAAGTTCTTTAAGAACTACCCATATATTTCCAATAATAAAGAGCTTGTGTTAGTATTAACTATATTTTGTTGGTAACAGAAATATAAATTTGAAATTAATATACTGAAAAAATATAAGTATGAAGAAAGTCAAACATGTGCCTTAAGGTGGCAACATAAGTAAATAGTAAGGGGCAGATTTATAATTAATTCAAGCAGCACAGTGCAGCAAGCCACCTTGCTGTGCTGCTTGAAAGGGAAAGGGCAGGAATGTGCTGTATTTAACATTATACAGTGCATTCCTGTCCTTTCCTTGCACTGGCGCACAATGTGTTGCCTAGCGCCAACGCAGGAACCCTTGCGCCATGGTGCAAGGGTGCCTGCATTGCAGGCAGGATTGTTTTTGTGCAAGAAGGAACACCTGCCTGCACAAAAAATCATCAGAGGCAGTACACATAGAAAGAGGAAAAAGCAAGAAGAAATAAAGCTATTTCTCTTCGTTACGCCTTACCTCGGGAGGCGTAGCATTTTGACGCATTCCCAGGTCTACCAGTAATGGTAAATCTGGGAATGCGCCAAAATACATGTGTGAATGCGTGGGAACACTCACGCTCCACCCATCGAACTCCTCCCTGGGGCAGAGTAACTCAATGCAGCGATTTGCACTACATTGCTTTACTCTAGATTTATCAAGCCATTCAGGGCCACGCAAGGTGGCCTTGCGTGGCTTGATAAATTGTACTTAGGTTATGCGTCGCCCTTACGCCCACTTGTCCGCCTTATTACGACTGTTAAAGTCATAACGGCGGTGGACCACCGGCTGCACCATGAAAAGGCTGGCGGTGGAAGATCAAGGGGGCCCATGGGGATACATTCAGGGGGACACAACATGTGCCCCCCGTCTGTAATCCCACAAAGTTCCAGCACGGCATGGACGTCAATGTCCATGCCGTGCTGGAACGTTTTTGCCGTTCCCATTGCGGTGCCTGTTTTCCAGGCACCGCCATGGGAAAGGCAAAGGACCGCCCACCGTATCACGAGTTGAACTCGTGTAACACGAATTCAACTCGTAAGACGGTCGGTGGTCCTTGCATGGGTTTGGCGCAGCGGAGCCGGAGTTGAGCCAGTGCCGTTTTGCCAAACTCGTTATCAGGCTCATAGTTAGGCAAAATGTTCAGTAACAACGTAACGTTTAAACTCTAAAAATTACAGAAATTCACTAGTTATAGTTACAGTTATCTCAAGTACCTATAACTTGTGCCCTAAGGTAACTATAACTCGTGAATGCCTGTTGTAGAAAATGAAGCAGTAGGCAGTGGTAATGATAATCAAGCACCCTGGAGAGAACCCTAACAAAAGCATGCGACCTAGAAAAGGAGTTGCAGCCTGTACTTGGGCCAACAGGCACCTACATGCTATGCTTTACTTGAAAAAACCATCAAACAGAAAAGTATCAAATTAGCCCCCAGCATTTAATTGATAGGGAAATCCCATACAAATGTGGTACACAGCACCTTAAGGGAAAGTTTTGTAATAGTCACAAAAAATGTAAAAGTCAATTTTTCAAACATATTTGCACACTTAAGTTGCAACAGGAAGCTCCTGATGTACCTACTCTAGAAAGTGTGGGAAGGAGTAGCCTAGTTTCCAGAGAGGGATGACAAATAAATGTCATTAGGAAAATTATTTTTAGAAGAAAAAGTTACTAAATTTTACTTGAAAATGTATACATTTCCCAGTCCTAACCTGTTATATGATTTGCTTATTCGTGAATTTCACAAGCGTAGGGATATGCCAACAGTTGTTGACGTGTTTTTTTAGTAAATTCCCCAGAATTAGCTACGTTCATTAAGATTGTCATAAGTTACCCCTGTTTGGGAAGGGACAGTTAGTGAATACACTTAAGAGGGGTAAATTAAGGATAGATGGAAGTGTAACGTAGGAGAGTCATGCATCATGCATGTTTTCATGAATCAGGCATCTGTTCATAAGGTGTAATACCAATTTATCATTATTCAAACAGCCATTGAGTGAGGGTGTGGTGTACTGAAATATGTGAAGCTTAAAAAACTAAGATTTGAATACATTGAGTAAATATACCACACCATTCAGGACATTGTCTAGCAATGCACTCATCTGGGGGATGGAACTGATAGGGCCTGATTACGAGTTTGGCGATGCGGCACAGGGTCGACCCTGACGCTGCACCGCCAAACCTGTGGTCGGGCCGCCTGCCAGATTACGAGTGTATCTCGTGTTTGGCTGGCTTTTTTTATGTTTCCATGGCCGTGCCTCCGAAAATGGGCATCGCAATGCGAACGCCGAAACAGTTCCTGCACGGCATGGACTGTAAAAGTCCATGCTGCACAGGAACTGGGGTGCATGCACACAGGAGGGCACATGTTGTGCCCACTTGCATGCACCCCATGGCCCTGAGGCACAAGGGGGCCCTATAGGGCCCCTCTTTGTTTCCTCTCCGCCACAGTTTTCAAGGAGGAGGAACCACCATGAAAACCGTGGCAGAGAGGAAACTCATAATATGCTTGGCGGGACCGCAGCAGTCCCACCAAGCATATTGTGGCCTCAAGACCGCTGCAACACCGCCAGGGAATGGTGGTTCCCTGATGGCTGCGGCGGGGCAATGGCGGTCTAACCACCCTAATTGTAATAGGGCGGTCGGAAGAACGCCACTGCTGCGCCACCATCAGCCAAGTCTCGTACTCAACCCCTTAAATCATACCCCTATGTATGCATTTTAAGTCCCTCAAAATATTCTGTACAGCGTCAGAATAATGATGTAGTGGTGCTATGTAACTTTTAAACACATCAGTGTTTTGCAAGTTAATCTTTACAAACTGACTTTCAATTCTCATGTATGTATGATTAACTTTCTGATCGTTGGTTTGTATTTGTCATTCATAGGTGTCAAATGTGGCGGAGTCCTCTCAGCACCATCTGGCAACTTCTCCAGTCCAAATTTTCCAGGACTTTATCCTTATGACACGGATTGCATGTGGCTGATAGTAGTTCCAGAGGGATCATCTGTCCTGCTGACCTTTCACCACTTTGGGCTGGAGTACCATGACATCTGTGGCTTTGACTATGTCAAAGTGTACAATGGGATTTCTGAAGATGAAGGCAATCTCCTGGGAAAGTTTTGTGGCACAAGCTTACCACCTCAGTTCACCTCCTCATGGCACGTCATGTCCATCATTTTTCACTCTGACAAGCATGTTGCGAGTAAAGGTTTCTCTGCTGTCTACAGCAAAGGTGAGATCTGATTCATGCACAACCTTAATAACCATTATTCATGCTGACTTGTCAATAGAGTAATATTGTGTAACTTGAGCTGCTAAACAAAACTGAACCAAGTTCTCAATTGAAGGCAGGTTGCCTATATACAAATATTTCATACATAATCAATTTGCATATTGATGAATATATAGAATTGCATTGTGTATGCATACGCATAGTGCTTCATATCCCTGATGAGGAGCTGTAGAGCATTTACAGATAGGTAATATGTTACTCTGTGGGAAGGTTTCGGAGAATTGTGTGTGTATGTCATGTGACCTATGTGAACAGAGTCTTGATGTCAGATAGGAGGACCGAAGGTGTGCTCTTATACCGATTTTGTCACTGTGCCTTGGCGTTCACTGAAGCAAAATGAATGAGAAATATGGTGCTCACACTAACACATTACTGTGTATGGATGAAGAGAAATGTGGCAAAGGAGTGAATGAATTGTGGCCTATATAAGAAGTGTTTTGTTTTTTGCTTGCACGGCAGGCTGCTCCTTTGATGGTAGTTGGGAACATGTAGTTGAGCCTCTGAATGGAGGCCTGAGAGATAGCTGAGCATATGGTTGCACCAACCATCACTCAGGATAATTTTTTTGCCAGTTTTATGTTACCATTCTGAGTTCTCTATTGTTCATCCCTTCTCAGTGATGGCAGGTACTTCAATGTGGGATAAATTTCACTGCCTTCCTGAATTCTAGTTGGGCTTGGATGTTTCTTGTCTTTGATTGGACAGAATTCCAGAATTTGCTTCTTTTTTGAGGGAGAAGGATCTACCAATGTGTTTTTTTGTAACAAGGGGCAGTTCATGCCACGCTAGAATGGGAAAGGGCCTTTACAACACAGGCAGCGCCACGCGTGCCATTTCCCCGCAAGAGTAGCCACACTTGCCTTAACCACGCATATGCCTTAACCATGCTTTTGCGTGGTTAAGGCAGTGCGCAGTCTAGATGTCCGGATGGGCAAGAACAGGAAGTGTCGGGACAGAAAGCCTGATGCGGACAGGTTAGAGGGGCTGGGGCCAGGTTTGGAGGGATGTGGGGGTAGTTTTAGGGATGGGGGTAGTTTTTAGGGCTCGGGGAGAGGTTGGGGTTGTTTATAGGGCAAGGGGCTCGGTTTTAGGGCTCAGGGTGGGGGGCCAGGGTGGTTTTAGGGATGGGGTAGTTTTTAGGGCTGGGGGGTGGTGTGGTTGTTTATAGGGCAGGATCCAGGGTTTTAGGGCTCAGGTCAGGGGGACGGGGTAGTTTTAGGTATTAGGGATGGGAGTAGTTTTTAGGGCTCATGGGGCTCCGGTTGTTTATAGGGCAGGGGCCAGGGCTTTAGTGCTCAGGGCGAGGTGGTCGGGTAGTTTTAGGTTTTAGGGGTGGGGGTAGTTTTTAGGGGTCGGGTTGTTTATAGGGCTCAGGGCGGAGGGACTGGCGTGTGTTCTTTACCACACATCCCTTTACCAATAATGCCTTTACCATGAAATTGCATGGTACAGGCATGCATAGTAAAGGAATGCGTTGTTCAGACGCATTCGTTGTTCGGGCTGCGTTGTTGAGACATGCGTGGTTTAGCCATGCGTGCCTCTGTCGTACTACCTTCTAGAATGGATTGTTTGTACCTGAATGAATGGCGGGTTTTCATTGTGGATGGCCCTGTGGGTGATGTAGAGTCTTGAAAGTTGAACTTCTGCAAATGGGTGTCAATGGAGAGTTAGATGGCTAGTGGCATATGGACGGGTAGTGGGTATCTTGCTGTGACATTCTGGATTCTTGTGTGGAATCAGGTGTTTCACAGCTTATGCAGAAACTTGTAGGGCTTGGCCTAACTTTATAAATTTACTGGGATTGAGGATCAGTGACCTTTTCAAACATGACATGTATGAATATTGTGTGCAGCAGATGATGATAACTTGCCATAACAGTCCCTACATGTGAAACTTTTTCTAGGTACTGTGTCAAAATATTCACAGTCAGCTGTCTTTCCTGTAGATGGATAGCTGCAGTGCTTCCATTAGACCCTTTTTGGGTGTTATAAGTAAAATACATTCCAACTATGATCCAGAAATTCATCACATTTTGGTTAAGTAATGATTTCCAACATTGGAGCCGCAAAAGTATTCTTAACTGGTTGACATCCGGTTTTAAATGCCTTTGACGTCTGACTGAGGTTTCTTGCGGTTCCAAAATTGAAAGCATGAAAGTATTTTGAATTCTAAAAAAGTGGAAAAACTTCCAAAGCTCCATGCATAGAATTTTAAGGCTTCCCAGAAAAGATAGCTAAATCTTTGAAAGGCTGGTTCTGCCTGACCTACCAACTAAGGAAAATTGTTGCATCTATTTAATATTTATAAAGTCATGTATACTATTTGGCCAATGAGAGTGCAAATTAGGAATAGCTGTGTTAACAAGAACATAGGATGACTTTTAAAAGTTAAGATCCGAAACTCCACATACCTGTTTTTTGGCATTCTATGAATTGCATTAATTTGAGACACATATCAGGTGGAATGTATCCAGTAGTTTCATTTTTTATGTTATATTTGCTGAGATGTTTTTGAAGTTGCATGGTTTTGGTTATATAGTATGCTTATCATCAAATGTCATTATTTATTTCTCACTAACTGTGTCAAAATACACCTGCGCATTGTTCAGCGTATCACACCTCCTAAGAATTGCTGCAGAGGTTAAGAGACGTGTGTGCCAGAATTTCTCTCTAAATGTTAGCTCCAAAAAATATCTGTGTTTATAACTAAGAACACATTCAGAAGATTTCTTGTCTCGAAGTCATGAAAAATAGAACATTTATTTATGAAAGTAACAAAAAAGAGCCTGTTTCAAAGCAGGTGTTATTGGGGTGCATTTCAATATATGGACCTGAAATTTATTCTGATATTTGTCAGGGAAATGGTGGAGGGAGGCTTGATCTGAAGCCAATCCCACCTTCCCCTAAACTCTGAGATGACTCAGCTAGCCACAGTGTCGACCCAGGACACTGGGAAAGGGAGTAAGGGAGAGAAAACAACACTGGTCCTGAGTTGCAGAGGCTAGGTCTCATGCCCAATGGTCTTGGAACAGATATTCCTCTAAAGCACAGACCGCGCTTCTATATAAAGAGAAGGGAACTCACAATAAGTATAATGATATGAGGGCATCAAGTAGTCACAGTAAGGAGTTTGCTGACCGTTCAAGGAGAAACTCCCTTGCGTCCTCATAGGTTTAGGTTTTGTTGAGCCCACTAAAGAACAGGAACCAACTCTGATCACAGAGAAGGGAGAAGAATGGGTGAGTCTGAAATAAATTAGTCGGCACAAAGGAGGTAACACTGGGGGTGTTTGGACAAAATATTGCATACAAAATATTGGGAATCAAAATATTGGGATGTGAAAAGTATAGTAGGCAAGAATAAAAGTGTTGCTTTTAATATTGTTGTAAAAATATACATTTTGAGAATATCATTGTCTATAATACCATTTGTAAGTGTTAATTTGTATGTATTTTATTGTAGTTTGTCTGATTTTTTATTTTTAGTAATTATCTGTATTTTTGTGTTTAGTAAGATATTTTATTAATTATGATTTGTTTTATTTTTTATTAGTGTTTAAAAATATTGTATATATAATTTTCTAGTAGTGGGATGTTGGGTTTGGAAGGGATAAGGGTGGGGAGATTTTTAAAAAGTGGATATTTTATTTTAAAATAAATGAACATTATTTTAATGATATACAAATTAATTTTGTAAAATGTATACATTTCTTTTGGCACTTTAATCATTTTTCTAAATATAATGGATTTTATTCTGAATGTATATATACATTATATTGAATGTAAAAACATTTTATTCTAAATATAAAAATAATAACATCATTAGTTCAATTACAGAAAATTGGTAAAATGTAAAATATATAAAACCTAATTTTAACAATGAAACATAATATATAATACTTTTATCAATTCTTTTTTTAAAATTGTAATGGATATTTTGAAATATTGGAAATGATAATGTTATTATAAATAAATTGGAGAATTTTTATATTTAAATTTATTTTAAAATGTTGTCTAGTTAAATTATGAACATATACTAAATATGTATCATTTATGATGCATACATGTATATGTTGTATATGAATATGTTGTAGGTTTATTCATGTATTATACAACATTTTATAATGGAATTTTTAGTATGTTTATTATTGGAAAAGATTCTGATGTTTGGAATATACATTTTAACATTTATTAATTTTAATATAGAAAAAGGTTATTAATATTTAATTTGAAAATGTGTCTTATGTTTTTTTACTTTTATGATTTTCATTTTTGCAGTATGATTTTAATCAAAATATATTAATTATTAATAGTAATAAACATATTATTTTACATGCTAATACTTAATTAGAAATATGTAGGTTTTTAGTTTGGTTTATTGTCAATTTAATTTTATTTTGTAGATCAAACATTATGCGTTAGTATGGAGTATTAAATGTGTATATAAAATTCATAGGGCCTCATCATGATGTCAGGTGGAAAGTTTTCACCCGACACCGTCTCAGATTCTGGAACCGACCGACCCGCGGTCGGCGGTTCCGCCCAACCGATGCAATGCAACCGAACACTGTTCGGTCAGAGTCCCATTGTTCCCTATGAGAGCCTGTGTTCCGACCGACAACACAGGCTCCTATGGGGAAATGGGGTGTGTGTGTTAATCCCTCCACCCTGTGGCAGGCACCCCACAGTGCCAGCCACACAGTGCAGGGTTTTACCCCCTCGGCCCCCAACCGGAGGCCACAGGATGAAAAGGGCCCTGCTAGGAGCCTCCAAAGTCACTTTCCGACAGGCTTTTCGTGTCGGACAGGCTGACTCGGAAAGGCTGTTGGAAATAGACATCGTAATCGGTCGGTCAGAAACGCTGTCCGTAGAACTGTACGATGCGGTTCCGACCGACACGAGTTCTCCAAGAGCCAGTCGGAACAGATTCGGAAGGACCGCGAGGTTTACAATCCAACCGCGAACATCGTAATCGGTCGGGCGGATTGTAAACCGACTAAGTCGGTCGGAAGGGTTCCGACTCGGTTTAGAACATTCCAACTGTCGGGCGGAGGCTTTCCGCCCAACATCGTAATGAGGCCCTTAGTATCCAGCACCTTGCATAAACAATTTTAGGTTGTAGTGGAAATAGTAACGGTCACCCCTTTAGTGTCAACACCTTCCACAAATTTGTTTAGAATGGAGTGGGAATAGAAAATGTCACCCCTTGGCGTCCAACACCTTCCCTAAGTTTGTTTAGATTGGAATTGGTATAGTAAATGTCACCCGTTTAGTGTCCAACACCTTCCCCAAATTGGCTCAGATTGGAGTGGGAATAGTAAATGTCAACCCTTTAGTGTCCAACACAGTCCACAAATTTGTTTTAGATTGGAGCGGGAATAGTAAATGACACCTATTTAGGGGCCGATTCCGATTCGGGCCGGAAAAAGCACCGACCGACTCGGATCCGGAAAAAATACCGACCGACACGTACCAGTGGCGCCCGACACGCCAAGTACGATGCAAGCCGCGATAAATCCGACCGACACGTCAGGAAACCAAGCCGACCGACCGAGCCGCTCGGAAAATAGCAATCCGGCCGGAAAAACACGCGAATCCAACCGACCGACACGCACCCGGAACAAATCCGACCGAATCGTACCCGCCAACTCCAACCCGCAAAGTACGATGCAAGGCGCGAAAAACACGACCGAGTCGGACGGAGGACAAGCCGTACGACCGACACGCATACAAAACCGAGCCGAAGCAACACAATACACCGCGACCGACGCGTACGCAGCATACAAAACTGCACAAACACAGCGTGAACGAAACGGAAAACACCGTACGAGACCAATGCAGGGTCCGACTCGGTCACAAGAACGTTTCCAACATACACAAACAGCACAAAGGAAAAATCACCCAAAAAAGGCCAAACAAGCAATTACCAAGCCAATAAATACTGGGGGGGTGGGGACAGAGAACAAAGACACACCCACAACTCCACCTATATAAAGGACACAAATCACTACCATGAGCCTTTGCAAATGCCATTTCACTGCCAGCACCCAAGAGAAAGCAACCACACACCCACAGCTCATCCCTCACACAAGCCACACACCATCAGCACACCAACAAATACCTACCTCACATACACCCAGCAAAACACACACTCACACACCCTCACCTGCACACCAACACACACATCACTCACCATCACCACCCATCACCATGCCCCCCAAGAAGAATCCCAAGTTCCTAGATTGTGAATTGGAAGTCCTGGTAGACGAGATCCTCAGGGTGGAGCCACAGCTGTTTGGCACTCTGGTCCAACAGACCCCCATGTCGCAGAAAACCAAGATGTGGGAGAGGATCATCAACAGGGTGAACGCCCAATCATCATGTCGGCGCACAAAGACGGACATCCAGAACAGGTGGTATGACGTGCGCAGGAGGGTACGGGACCTGCTGAAGATAGACTACAGCAACAGCCAACAGACCGGCAGTGGCCCTCCTGCCAAGCCAATATACCTCAGGCCCTGAGAGGAGAAGGTGCGGGCCATCCTTCCGCCAGTGAGCGTATATGGACTAGAGAACATCCCAGAGCCTGGTGAGTACACAACAAATGTACACAATAAACTGCCACAAAACACACACATCACTGTCAAGGGGAGAGTCAAACCATGCACACATAGCAATTACACAGCAACTAGAACAGAATCATCCCAAAATGTGTATGTCAGTCAGATAAACACAACACATGCCATCAAAAAAGTCACATCCAACTGTGCCAACACATGTACAAACACAACCACAACTACAGCTAGGCAGTGGCACAAATAGAACTAACACACACATCCACACATGTAGCCACCACAACAACACCAACACACAGTGAAGACCACTCAAAGGAAGGAATTCTGTGTATGCTGGCCAAGTCAGTGTAGCCAATAGCATCATGGGAGTCGCAGTCACACATATTGCCCCCCACAACTGTCCCATCAACACCACCCTGAACCATGCTCACATCACAGGGAGTGGAGAAGGACTCACAAGATGGCTGACACTGGCTACTGCTGTGGGGAGCACAAGGCCCTGCTGCCAACTGTGCACCAACAAACAGCAGGACACCACTGACTGACATCCTGAGAGACAACTTACACTCCCTGCAATGCAAGCACGTTCCATGGTGGGCTATCTGGCTGGCTGGGTGGGAAGGGGGACTTGCAGCACTGACTATAGTCACCAGCACCTCCCCTCACACCCCCCAACACAAACTCCACAGTACCCACCTGGTAGAATGCAATGCCCTCCATCCTAACACAAGATCCCACAAAGCACCACCACCCTGGGTTATGTTGTGTGAAGCACAGGGACACTCTTGGGACTCTTAGCCAAACAACTGCCAGGACAACACTCCCAGCCATCCTGTCAGCACAGCCAGCCCACCCCACAGGGAAGCAGAGTCAAAAGGAAGGAAGCATGGGCATGCTGGGAAGGGGGTGGAGGCAATAGCATGATGGGAGACGTAGTCACAGACATAGCTCACCCCCACAACTGTCCCATCAACACCACCCTGAACCATGCTCACATCACAGGGAGTGGAGAAGGACTCACAAGATGGCTGACACTGGCTACTGCTGTGGGGAGCACAAGGCCCTGCTGCCAACTGTGCACCAACAAACAGCAGGACACCACTGACTGACATCCTGAGAGACAACTTACACTCCCTGCAATGCAAGCACGTTCCATGGTGGGCTATCTGGCTGGCTGGGTGGGAAGGGGGACTTGCAGCACTGACTATAGTCACCAGCACCTCCCCTCACACCCCCCAACACAAACTCCACAGTACCCACCTGGTAGAATGCAATGCCCTCCATCCTAACACAAGATCCCACAAAGCACCACCACCCTGGGTTATGTTGTGTGAAGCACAGGGACACTCTTGGGACTCTTAGCCAAACAACTGCCAGGACAACACTCCCAGCCATCCTGTCAGCACAGCCAGCCCACCCCACAGGGAAGCAGAGTCAAAAGGAAGGAAGCATGGGCATGCTGGGAAGGGGGTGGAGGCAATAGCATGATGGGAGTCGTAGTCACAGACATAGCTCACCCCCACAACTGTCCCATCAACACCACCCTGAACCATGCTCACATCACAGGGAGTGGAGAAGGACTCACAAGATGGCTGACACTGGCTACTGCTGTGGGGAGCACAAGGCCCTGCTGCCAACTGTGCACCAACAAACAGCAGGACACCACTGACTGACATCCTGAGAGACAACTTACACTCCCTGCAATGCAAGCACGTTCCATGTTGGGCTATCTGGCTGGCTGGGTGGGAAGGGGGACTTGCAGCACTGACTATAGTCACCAGCACCTCCCCTCACACCCCCCCAACACAAACTCCACAGTACCCACCTGGTAGAATGCAATGCCCTCCATCCTAACACAAGATCCCACAAAGCACCACCACCCTGGGTTATGTTGTGTGAAGCACAGGGACACTCTTGGGACTCTTAGCCAAACAACTGCCAGGACAACACTCCCAGCCATCCTGTCAGCACAGCCAGCCCACCCCACAGGGAAGCAGAGTCAAAAGGAAGGAAGCATGGGCATGCTGGGAAGGGGGTGGAGGCAATAGCATGATGGGAGTCGTAGTCACAGACATAGCTCACCCCCACAACTGTCCCATCAACACCACCCTGAACCATGCTCACATCACAGGGAGTGGAGAAGGACTCACAAGATGGCTGACACTGGCTACTGCTGTGGGGAGCACAAGGCCCTGCTGCCAACTGTGCACCAACAAACAGCAGGACACCACTGACTGACATCCTGAGAGACAACTTACACTCCCTGCAATGCAAGCACGTTCCATGTTGGGCTATCTGGCTGGCTGGGTGGGAAGGGGGACTTGCAGCACTGACTATAGTCACCAGCACCTCCCCTCACACCCCCCCAACACAAACTCCACAGTACCCACCTGGTAGAATGCAATGCCCTCCATCCTAACACAAGATCCCACAAAGCACCACCACCCTGGGTTATGTTGTGTGAAGCACAGGGACACTCTTGGGACTCTTAGCCAAACAACTGCCAGGACAACACTCCCAGCCATCCTGTCAGCACAGCCAGCCCACCCCACAGGGAAGCAGAGTCAAAAGGAAGGAAGCATGGGCATGCTGGGAAGGGGGTGGAGGCAATAGCATGATGGGAGTCGTAGTCACAGACATAGCTCACCCCCACAACTGTCCCATCAACACCACCCTGAACCATGCTCACATCACAGGGAGTGGAGAAGGAATCACAAGATGGCTGACACTGGCTACTGCTGTGGGGAGCACAAGGCCCTGCTGCCAACTGTGCACCAACAAACAGCAGGACACCACTGACTGACATCCTGAGAGACAACTTACACTCCCTGCAATGCAAGCACGTTCCATGTTGGGCTATCTGGCTGGCTGGGTGGGAAGGGGGACTTGCAGCACTGACTATAGTCACCAGCACCTCCCCTCACACCCCCCCAACACAAACTCCACAGTACCCACCTGGTAGAATGCAATGCCCTCCATCCTAACACAAGATCCCACAAAGCACCACCACCCTGGGTTATGTTGTGTGAAGCACAGGGACACTCTTGGGACTCTTAGCCAAACAACTGCCAGGACAACACTCCCAGCCATCCTGTCAGCACAGCCAGCCCACCCCACAGGGAAGCAGAGTCAAAAGGAAGGAAGCATGGGCATGCTGGGAAGGGGGTGGAGGCAATAGCATGATGGGAGTCGTAGTCACAGACATAGCTCACCCCCACAACTGTCCCATCAACACCACCCTGAACCATGCTCACATCACAGGGAGTGGAGAAGGACTCACAAGATGGCTGACACTGGCTACTGCTGTGGGGAGCACAAGGCCCTGCTGCCAACTGTGCACCAACAAACAGCAGGACACCACTGACTGACATCCTGAGAGACAACTTCCACTCCCTGCAATGCAAGCACGTTCCATGTTGGGCTATCTGGCTGGCTGGGTGGGAAGGGGGACTTGCAGCACTGACTATAGTCACCAGCACCTCCCCTCACACCCCCCCAACACAAACTCCACAGTACCCACCTGGTAGAATGCAATGCCCTCCATCCTAACACAAGATCCCACAAAGCACCACCACCCTGGGTTATGTTGTGTGAAGCACAGGGACACTCTTGGGACTCTTAGCCAAACAACTGCCAGGACAACACTCCCAGCCATCCTGTCAGCACAGCCAGCCCACCCCACAGGGAAGCAGAGTCAAAAGGAAGGAAGCATGGGCATGCTGGGAAGGGGGTGGAGGCAATAGCATGATGGGAGACGTAGTCACAGACATAGCTCACCCCCACAACTGTCCCATCAACACCACCCTGAACCATGCTCACATCACAGGGAGTGGAGAAGGACTCACAAGATGGCTGACACTGGCTACTGCTGTGGGGAGCACAAGGCCCTGCTGCCAACTGTGCACCAACAAACAGCAGGACACCACTGACTGACATCCTGAGAGACAACTTACACTCCCTGCAATGCAAGCACGTTCCATGGTGGGATAACTGACTGGGTGGGTGGGTGGGTGGGAAGGAGGTCTGGCTGTCAACCAAACACAATCAATGCAGACCATGTTCACACCCCAGAGAATACATAGAAATGCCCAAATAATGCAGGACAATGTGCCACACCAATATCAACCCCTGACTGTGACGACTTAGGACAATACAATGTACAGGCCCGCACCCCGAGGCACAGTCACAACTGTCAGGTGTGTCAACCACTGATGCCTGCAGAAACATGACATACATTGTTTGTGTCTCCCAAAAACAGGTGATGATAGGGACACAGCAGCAGACGCTGAGGAGTCCCAGTCCCAGGCTCAAGAGGATGCCGAGCTCACTGGCGTCGTACAGCCTCTGTCCTCCTCGGACGATGAAGAACAACCTGGCACATCCGGTGCAAGTCAACATGCTGCACCAGCAGGACCACCAGCTGCAGCACCAGCAGGTCCACCAGCTGCACCCCCTGCACCCACCCCTCCAACGACTGTCACCACGAATACCATCCCTGCCGACATGGACAGAATAAGGAACAACACCAGCGCAGTGACCCTGGACCAACCTGGGGCCATGGACACCACCACCACCACCAACCCCCAAGGTGGACCAGGGTTATCTGTGCGTGCAACTGCACACACTGCACATGTCAGCAGGGGTGGTGGGAGGGGTGGGAGACAGAGGTCGCTGCTTGCAGACGTTGCTGGTGTGCATGAAGACCCACAACTGGTACGCATAGCTGATGCGTACCAGTCCAGCACCGGAGAGCTCAGCCAGGTAGTGGGGCTCCTCAGAGACATCAAACAGCAGCAGGCTGCCCATCATGCCCGCTTGGACTCCCACATGTCCCAAGTGGAGTCACACATGTCACGTGTGGACTCCCACATGTCACGTGTGGACTCCCACATGACCCGCGTGGAGTCCAAGTGGGATGTACTACATGAGATGACGGCGGTGCACAGGGACATTTTACAATGCCTCCGCCAGATGAACAGCAACCAGTCCACACCTCCCTGTGTGCCAACAACATCTGGTACCGAACAAACTGCAACTGCCACAGGGAGGGAGGAGGACTCTGGCGGAGAGTCCCCTGCACCGCAGCAGCCTGCACTTGAGGGCCCCCCCAAGAAGAGGGGTCGTCCGAGGAGGGGAAAGTGAGAGGCTGATGGCCAAGCGCAACTCCCAGGAAGCCTGAACCTGTTCTGGATTTTCGCCTTTGTGCACAGACTGTTCACCCTGTTGATGGCAACACTACTCCCACACATTGCATGGGGAGTATAAGTTGGAACAATGTGTCAGACAACAGTGGCCCCGATACTGGGGATCCTGTCTACCTGGACTTTCTATTCATCTAGGAACTTGGGATTGCAAGATTCATGTACAGCACAATCCATCCTATGCACTATTATCACAATAAACACACTAATACACCATACTTGCCTCTGTCGTGATTCCAACGTGGGTGCTGTTATGGGGATGATGAACTGCAAAATTACACAGTGTATGCGAACTGCAACAGCAAGGACAACACAGGCATGTGAGTACAGGCAACGTGACACATATGAGGGAGACACACCACCAGGGCTACACAACACATACACACCTAGGCCATCTGACTCATTGCCTACACTGATGTTGCCAGGGAAGACGGTGCAATGCACAGACACCACACCCATTCCCAGTTGTAGTCAAGTAGCCCACAGGTGCAGTAAGCAAATGGCAGTCAAATGTGTGACCACAGACAACGCACATCACTAAGTGAAGCACAGGTTTATTACACAGTAGCAACATGCCGTAACCACTACAGATGCAAGGTAACCCCACCTGGTAGCGGGCACACAGTCAACAACTGTAGACAGAAGGAAGTCCATGGGTGTGGCGCACATCACCTGTAGGGACACAACAGCTACCAGCCTGGATGTGCAATCACGTCGTCGGTGGACACAGTTCACCAAACGAATCTGAAAGTACCCTGTGAAGGACAGAAATGACACACAGTCAAAAGCAATGCAGTACAGGACAGAACAGCAAAACTCATGCACAATACATGTTACAAGATACCCACCCAGAACCAAGTTAGCATGTCAACACTGTTGGGGAGTACAGCCCACCTGTCACCACACATCGCAACACACATCCTGTCAAGTAGCCCATGGACACACTCCAACAGCACCAGAGCACCACCCACACATCATGCCAACTCACATCATTCACATGACACCTCAGGATACTCACATTCAGCTAAAGAAGTTGGTGATGAGCTGTGTGCGGACATCACCATCACCATCATCATCATCATCGTCACTGGCATCGTGGTCCAGGCCAGGATCCTCCACAGGTGGCGGATGTTGGTCATCGTCATCCTGGATGAGAGGCAACTCCTTCCGCACTGCCAGGTTGTGGAGCATGCAGCAGACGATGATAATCTTGCACACTTTCGCAGGGGCATATGGGAGGGACCCTCCGGTCTTGTCCAGGCAGCGGAAGCGGCTCTTCAGGAGACCAAAGGTCCGCTCAATCACTCTCCTGGTCCGACCATGTGCCTCATTGTAGCGCATCTGGGCAGGTGTCACAGGGTTCCTGAGGGGTGTCAGCAACCACGGCATGTTGGGGTATCCCGAGTCACCTACGGACAGACAAGTGCACATCAGCTGACTTGGAAAAGTGGGCGGAATACTACAGATCAGATCACACACAATGGCACAAAGTCAGTACACACCGACAAGCCAGGCACGCTGGTTCTGCATCTGTGCCATCAACCTGGGGATGCGACTACTCCTCATCACAAAGGCATCGTGTGCTGAACCAGGGAAACGGGCACACACGTGTGTGATGGTCATGTCTGCAAGACACACCACCAGTGCATTGACCGAGTGGTAGTGCTTGCGGTTCCTGTAGGCCTGCTCCTGGGCCTGTGGTGGTACCAAAGCCACATGTGTCCCATCAATGGAGCCAATGACATGCGGCATCCTCCCCAGGGCATAAAAGTCACTCTTCACGTCAGTGAGTCGTCGCAGTCTAGGGAAATAGATGTACCGGTTCAGGAAGAGCAACATTGCCGCCAAAACATCGCGGAGCACACGGCTGAACATGGTCTGTGACATCCCACCAGCAGACGCCACAGTATGTTGGAAGGTACCGGTGGCAAAGAAGTGTAGGGCTGCCATCACCTTCACCTTGGGGGTCAGCGCTGTAGGATACGGCCGGCCAGGCTGCAAATGTGGGGACAACTGCACTGCCAAATCCTCAATCAGCTGCCTGGTGAAGCGGTACCGTCGGATGCTGTCCCATTCCACCATCGTTGCCAGGTCTGGGAATGGCCGATGGACAGCAGGAGCCCTGCAGTGCAGAGGAGAAGTAAGCAAGATCGTCAGTCACCCCACATATGCGGCATTGAACACACTCAAGATCCCAACATACATCATCATGAGGCACAACTACATGAAGTGTGCAGTACCGGAACGACATTTATGGTACATACATGGCCAACATCTGTCAACACGGTCCTACAGGTGGCATCAATTTGTCCCAGGTTGGCCCATTGGATATCATGATGCTGTGTCACAGTCACCCCCCAGTGACATGTGAGGACAGATGTGCCCCAGGCACCACAGCTCAACGACAGGCACATTCCCAGGGACCCTGTAATGCCACATGGACACTGGCATCACCTGGAGTATCATGTGTACACCACAACAAAACAAACATGACCCCCACAGGTAGTGGCCACACTTGCCATGGCAGGAGAGCCATGGACGTCTGTGACACACACGCACAACATCAGAGTCCATGCACACACAACGTGGATGTGGAGACTGTCTCCCATTGTGCACATGAAATCAGAGACATTGTAAACACTACATGCACAAAGACTGTGGAGGGCCATCACTATTGTGCCACTGGGACACCCTGGCTCAAACATACCGTCCCACATGGGACTCACGGGGTATGTGACATGACATACACAAACACCACTGTGAAATGTGACCATGGCACATGCACAGATATGAACAGTTGCACATCACAGTGGTCACGTACACGTAACACCCATGATCCTGTCCCCATGAACACGTGCACAGCCTGGGGGTGGCTGCCCACAGGTGACACCCACAGGACAACATGTACACCAACATACACACAATAGGAAATGCAGCCTTACATGCCTTATGATAAGGTTTGGACAGGCTGTCGTGATGTAGGTGTGCCCCTCACTCCCTGGGAGCTATCTGTGGCTGGCATATGTCCATCTGAGACAGGCATGCTGACATATGCCAGTCACATGTACAGTGATGCGTTGTACTGCAATGGACCGATCGGTGCCTCCGGCCGGCCCATTGCATTCAATGTGTGCGGGTACGCGTTGTACCCCTGTGCGCGTTGTACTGCAATGGACCGATCGGTGCCTCCGGCCGGCCCATTGCATTCAATGTGTGCGGGTACGCGTTGTACCCCTGTGCGCGTTGAACAGCAATGGACCGATCGGTGCCTCCGGCCGGCCCATTGCTTTCAATGTGTGCGGGTACGCGTTGTACCCCTGTGCGCGTTGAACAGCAATGGACCGATCGGTGCCTCCGGCCGGCCCATTGCATTCAATGTGTGCGGGTACGCGTTGTACCCCTGTGCGCGTTGTACTGCAATGGACCGATCGGTGCCTCCGGCCGGCCCATTGCTTTCAATGTGTGCGGGTACGCGTTGTACCCCTGTGCGCGTTGAACAGCAATGGACCGATCGGTGCCTCCGGCCGGCCCATTGCTTTCAATGTGTGCGGGTACGCGTTGTACCCCTGTGCGCGTTGAACAGCAATGGACCGATCGGTGCCTCCGGCCGGCCCATTGCATTCAATGTGTGCGGGTACGCGTTGTACCCCTGTGCGCGTTGAACAGCAATGGACCGATCGGTGCCTCCGGCCGGCCCATTGCTTTCAATGTGTGCGGGTACGCGTTGTACCCCTGTGCGCGTTGAACAGCAATGGACCGATCGGTGCGCACCCATTGACAATGGGCTTGCCTGGCAACGGACGCGTTTTTGAATATTCGAACGAGTCGGTTGCTGGAAAATCAGTTGGTCACCCACAACAATGTTGCAAAATAATGTATGTCATGAAGTTGAAGATTTGAAGGATGCTGTGGGCGTGTTTTGGTGCTGCTATTCCATGGATTGGCCAGATTCAGAAGATGCAAACGACTTGGACCTATCACTTTGGACACAAGGGACAGTATCTGCCTCTCCAGCACATATATATTGCTGCATGTTCCCCTGAGAGCCCACTTGCCTGCACTACATGCTCCAGGACGACATCTGCCACTGCACTGCTGCTGTCTCTGCCCCTCTGGACCCTGCAATGGCACGTACTGTGGAGAGAGCCCCAGCCTTCAGCCTTGAAGAGAACCAGGCCCTGCTGGACAGCCTACTTCCACAGTACAGCAAGCTGTATGGGACACCAGGGGAGCAGGTGAGTGTTCTGTGCACTGCCTTTCTGAATGTGCATTTTGTCTGACTAGCAAGGCTGAGAGTCAGCACACCACTGGCTAGCAGGCTCACTGAGTAGTTGTCACCCCCCATAGTGTGTAGTGACTTGCACTGGACAGGTATGGTGCAGTGACAGTGCTTCTGAACAGGGTTTTACTCCCCATGCTATGATACCATGTAGTGACTTCTGGAAAACTGTCCATGGGCAGCCGTGCACTGCCTGGGTACACCATGTGCCCCTGTGATTGCGACATGTATATGCAACTGTGTCATGCACGGATATGTTGCATGTGTAGTAATGTCCTTATCACTTTGTCATCCTGACAGGCTTCTGCCCATCGGAAGCATGAGATCTGGAAGGACATCGTCCGGGCTGTCCGGTCCGTGGGGGTCTACAAGCGCCGGATCCGCAACTGCCAAAAGAGGTGGCAGGACCTTCGGGGCTGGACCCGGAGGATTGCACGGGTCCAGCTGAAGCTGTCGCCTCCTCGCAGGAGGGGCGGAACACGGACCCTGACCCCCACATGCTCAGGATCCTGGCGGTGGTCTTTCCAGACCTGGATGGGCAGCTGAAGGCCAGAGAGCAGCAAGGAGGGGGTGAGTCAAAGACTGCACTGTGTACTCTGTCTAACATGTTATGTGCCCTCCTCGGGCCAGGTTGAACTGCCACAGTACAGCAGTCATGTTGTCCAGGAGCCATGTCCCTCTATTGTGCACTGCCCACTCCTCATCTGATACCCAGGTGTGGCCCTTACATGCAGGGAATTCTGTCACTTAGGACTGTGTCCTTGCAGTTTGCTTGACTCAAGGTGGGAGACAGCATCTGTTTCCCTGACTCTGTGGTGGGCATCATGGGTGGGTCCATTGCTTACACAATGCCTGTATTCTGACATGTAGGGTAGTGTCACAGGTCTCCCATATGTCCAATAGGTATGACCTGGACAGATGAGGGTTAAGAGGATGTGTTGTGGGGGGATGTACATGTGCACTTGTGCAGCTCCAGGACTTGCATTCCCCATGACCTACTATTGTGACACAGTGCAGAGTGTTGTTGTCTGGCTGCAAAGTCATACATCACTGAGACAGTGATGTATGACTTTGCAGTCATGCCTCCGCCATGGCATGTGTCTACTGATTGGTGATCCTGCAGGGGAGTGACATGTGCTACATGCACACCATAGTGGCGCTGGCTATCAGGACATGGGTGCATCATGGTGTCTGTCGCTGGTATGCATCACATGCATTTCCTATTTGACTCTGGGCATCCCTTACATCCGTAAACCTGTACTGACTCAGTGGCAAGAGCTGTGATGTGTCCACACCGTGTCCTCTGCACTGTCCAACTACTGTGTACTTGGTGCATGTGTCAACACTGGGGTGTTGCAATCCAACAGACACCAGACAGATGGGTGCAAGGCCATGTGGGATGTGAGTGCCATGCTTGGCATCAGACTGACAATTGACTTCTCCTGTTCAATTAGTGCACTTTTAGCAATGTACAACTAATGATGCCAGGGCTTGCTCTGTGATGTGCTGTGCTCACAGTGGTGTGTGCGTTATGTGCAGGTGACTGATGTCTGTCTGTTTCCCCATTGTTTGCAGATACATCCACGGCCACGGAAGGGGACAGCTCCACGGACCAGGAGGAGCCGGAGAGCCAGACTGGGTCAGCAGCCGAGGAGTGGTCGGAGGGACCCAGTGGCACGGAGGGCGAGGGGAGCCACACCGAGGAGTCCTCAGCAGCATCCACCTCAGCTGAGGACCAGAGCAACTCGGAGGATGACTCCCTTGTGGAGGCGGGTGTCAGCAGCCACCACACCCCAGCTAGTGTTGCTGTCCCCGCCACCACCAGCACCACCACCGCCCTCCCATCGGCTCCCATTCCCCAGGTCCGTGGAGGCTCCCATGTCCGGGAGCGTGTCTCCTTTGGGCCAGGCACCGCACCCCCTGCCCCTGTGTCCCCTGCTGCCCTGAGTGAGGAGTCTGTGTACCTCCTTCGCCAGCTCCATGTAGGGCAGACAGCCATGCTGAGTGTCCTCCATGCGCACACCGCGCTGTTGACTCAGCTGGTGTCGTTCATGGAGGGCATCTCATCGGGCATGTCTGACCTACAGAGGGGCAATAGGTCCATGGACTCCTCCCTGACGGCAGCAGTGTCCCTCCTCAAACGGTCCCTCACCCCTCCTGCCTTTGCTCCATCCACACTCCCCAGCACCTTACCCATCCCAGGCACACACACACTGGCACACACCAGCACACACACATCCAGCACACTGACACACACGCCAATGACAAAACGCACACGCAAGCACATTCAGGGGACTGAAGCCAGACTCACAGGGGATGGGGCCCTGGAACACACACACGCATCCACATGCACTGCGCAGTCCTCAGTTCCCTCTCCCTCCAAAGCACCCTCCCTTGCCTCACCTGCAACCCCAAAGTCACAGCAGCTCTTCCTCTGTGACCTCGGCCTCTTCCCCACCGATGAAGCTGCTCCAGCATCCCGGGGGAAGAGGAAGCCCACCCACACGGAGCAGAGTGCCCCTCGCCCCCGGACACCCTCCCCCAGGCGCAGACGGACTGAGGCCCCCACCCGCAAGTCCCCCCGGAGTGCTAAGAGCAAGACCCCGCCACCGCCCTGCAGCTCAGGCACAAGGTCTCCGTCCTCCATCCCTCAGGCCCCCACTGCACAGGTGCCCCCACCACACCCTGCCCCAGGTTCCCCCACCCACAGATATACCATCCCCAAGATGCTCCGGCCTTCTCCCCCTGCCACTTGCTCTCCCAGCACCACACCCCCGCTGCGCTTGTCTGTGCCACTGATGTGGTGAGGGTGTCCTCCCCCTCTGTCCAACCCACCTTGCCTGTTCCCCATTCTCCTCCCCTGGAGGTAGGCACTGCAGTGGAGTCCACTACCGCCCTGTCTGACTTGGGCACTGCAGTGGCGGACCTGTCCACCCCATCTGCAGGGTCCACTGCAGTTGTGCCGGCACCCACGACATCTGTGTCATGCCCCCAGTTGTGCCGGCACACACCATGTCAGACACCTCCACTGCAGTTGTCAGTGGCTCTCCAGCACCCACCACCCCTTCCCTGACTCCCCTGGTGAGCCCTGATCCTGTCCCTGCGGTGCCTGGCCTGCCCCCCGGTTGCCCCTCCTAGTGGATTGTCCCTGGTATTGTGCAGGCATGCGTAGGGTGACATCTGCCAGTGTCACCCTGTTTGAACTTTGACAATGGACTGGCCATTGGCCTTTGCTCTTTTTCAGGACTTCGTTTGGCCTCAACACATATGCTGAATAAAGCAACTTTCTTTTCTCTAGTGCTCATGCTTCAGATGTACATGTTGTTGGTGCAGCTAACCATGCCCTTGCTGCAGTGATGGTGATATCTGGTCTCATGATTATGAAGTGTTACTGTGCAGGAACCCATGTGGTCCAGGGGAATGTGTCCTATCATGTGGTGTATCCATGTCATCAATAGCAGCATCTGAGGGTGTCATGTGTTCAGTATTTGGCAATGGGTTTCCTACTTACATTGGCAATTTCACATCTGTGGCTTCCACCCCTGCACATCTGTTGTGCCTGCCATCGTTGCTTTTGTCTACTTCCCTGACCGTGTTGCCATCTCCAGTGGACATGCAGGTTTGGGCATCAATGGGGAGGGACTCATCCGTGTAGTCAGTGCAACATTGCTATACAAGTGTGTTGGATCTGTGCTGATGATTCCGTTGGCACATCCATGACCAGGCTGATGTGATGGGAGCCCTCATTTGGTGCTAATTGTTGATTGTGTGACCAAGTGCTCAGCTGACATGATGGGGCCCTACTGAGGCAACATATGGCACAGCTTTCCTCACACAGGAGTGGAGTCCCCTCATGGCAGTGTGTACACGTGTGACATTGCCTGCGCCCAAGGTGTGTGTTGTATGTGCATGTCTGTGTGTTCACTTCCATTCATCTGCGCATGCTGTGATCCCTAGTGTTGTACCTGTTTGTGATGCTTGCTGACTTGAGCTATGTTCCCCCAAAGTCTTCTCCCTGTGTTCTCTGTGATGTGGGTGCATGGCACATTACTGGTCATCAGGGTGTCACCCATAGGTGTGTTTGCTGTCAGGGCAGAGTTTGTGTGCTGACGCAGATGGGTCACAGTCAGGTTTCCCTTTGGCACTTGTTGTTTGCCCCTGTCATGTGATTTCCAGTTTGTGTTATCTTTCAGTGATTGTGACACGTTGTGTGTGTGACTGCTGGCACTCCTTAGGGTCCGGGCTGCAATGTTGGTTGTTGTCTATGTGTGTTCTTTGTGGGTGACCTTGGTTTCTTCATTGGTGTGTGACTGTGGCTGGGATCCCATTGGTCGGTGTGGTATTGCCGTCATGTCCATGTACAGCGTAGTGTGCAGTGTGTCAGACATTCAGGAGTCTTGTTGAGTGTCCATGTGTGATGTGTTTCTACACCTTGGTTCCCACCCACCACCCTGGAATAGTAATGGGTGCATGTGCAATGTCACCAGTGCATGTGTACTTCACTGCTGCACATTGTTGGAGGTCGAGGGGTGTGGTGTTGAGTGTGTGCAGATGAGAGTTGTTGCCCGGCTAGTCCCCTGCCTCCATGTTGGCCTTGGCTTACTGGCCATGCTGATTGATTTGTGCTTGTGTAGGTGTGATGGTAGTTAGTTGCTCAGGACACCTGACTGTGGTTCACAGTGTGAACGACATTTAGCTTTGTCATCACAGTGGTATTTTTCTTCAGCCCAGGGTCACCACATTGTGGGGGCCCTGGGGGTGGTGCTGTGGTGTGTCTGTGACTTGCTGTGTCAGTTGTTGTTCCTACGTGCCTGTGTGACATGTGTGTTTTGTGCTCCCTCTCACCTGTCAATGCCTGCTTGCCCACATAGGGGATTTGGATCCATGAGTTACCTTAGTGTGGCAGTGTATGCACATCTGTATGATTGGTATTCAGCTCTCCTCATGTGTTGTGTTGTTGCCTGGGGACAATGGCACCCCCACCCCTCACCTGCTGTGTATGATGACAGTGTTGGTCTGCCTGTTTGTGTTTGTGCATCTGCACCACTGCATTGGCATATCTTGGGTGTGCCATTGGCTGTATGTTGTTTGGTGTGTTTCCCCTGCTGTCCCTGGGACTCCTAGGTCATCGGTCAGCACAGTGATCATGGTTTGTGTGTCCCATTGCTGCCATGGTATGGTATCTGTTCACCTCACATCTGCTGTCTCCACAGGGTATCTGCATTTGTGTGCCCATTGGTGCAAATATGTGGTTCTGCATTCTGATGGTCACTTCTGTCATTGTGTCATTGATGACTGTTGACGGTCTCAGCCACCATGGGTGTTGTTTGTCTGCACATGGCCAAAGGAATGTTTCATTTGCACTGCAGTATTTGGCTCCCCCAATTTATGTTGCAATGGGACACATACACTACTTTGCCACAGATGAGTTTTTGGTTCTGTGACCAGGAATGATCCATGCAGTTTGGCAGTTGCAGCTCTTTCTTTGTCAACAATTACCTTTTGGTCACTGTGATGATGAGGGTGTAGACCCCATTGCCACAATGGTCAAAATGTGCTTCAGCTATGGACCCCACACTTGCCTTTTGGTTACTGTGATGATGGGGGTTTAGACCCCATTGCCACAATGGTCAAACTGTGCTTCAGCTATGGACCCCACACTTACCTTTTGGTCACTGTGATGATGGGGGTTTAGGCCCCATTGCCACAATGGTCAAAATGTGCTTCAGCTATGGACCCCACACTTGCCTTTTGGTCACTGTGATGATGGGGGTTTAGGCCCCATTGCCACAATGGTCATGGGCTGCTTGCATTGTGGGTGCCACACACATATATGTGTGGCACATGTGCTAGGGGGTCACATTGTATGTTCAATGTCATGTTCGGTGTTGTAGGCATTTGACACAGCCTGCTCACACGCTTGTCATGGTGGGGGGGATGTCTTAATCTTGCATTCCCTAGGTTGTGGTGTGCTTGTTGTGTCATGCATTGTCCATCCTATGAGTGGGGGTGGTAGTAGTGGTAGGCATCCAGCCCCCTGGCTAAGGGTGGTAGTAGTGGTGGGCATCCTGCCCCCCTGGGTGAGGGTGGTAGTAGTGGTAGGCATCCTGCCCCCTGGGTGGGGGTGGTAGTAGTGGTAGGCATCCAGCCCCCCTGGCTAAGGGTGGTAGTAGTGGTGGGCATCCTGCCCCCTGGCTAAGGGTGGTAGTGGTGGGCATCTGGCACCCCTGGGTGAGGGTGGTAGTAGTGGTGGGCATCCTGCCCCCTGGGTGAGGGTGGTAGTAGTGGTAGGCATCCAGCCCCCCTGGCTAAGGGTGGTAGTAGTGGTGGGCATCCTGCCCCCCTGGGTGAGGGTGGTAGTAGTGGTAGGCATCCTGCCCCCTGGGTGGGGGTGGTAGTAGTGGTAGGCATCCAGCCCCCCTGGCTAAGGGTGGTAGTAGTGGTGGGCATCCTGCCCCCTGGCTAAGGGTGGTAGTGGTGGGCATCTGGCACCCCTGGGTGAGGGTGGTAGTAGTGGTAGGCATCCAGCCCCCTGGCTAAGGGTGGTAGTAGTGGTGGGCATCCTGCCCCCCTGGGTGAGGGTGGTAGTAGTGGTGGGCATCCTGCCCCCTGGGTGAGGGTGGTAGTAGTGGTAGGCATCCTGCCCCCTGGGTGAGGGTGGTAGTAGTGGTAGGCATCCTGCCCCCTGGGTGGGGGTGGTAGTAGTGGTAGGCATCCAGCCCCCCTGGCTAAGGGTGGTAGTAGTGGTGGGCATCCTGCCCCCTGGCTAAGGGTGGTAGTGGTGGGCATCTGGCACCCCCTGGCTAAGGGTGGTAGTAGTGGTGGGCATCCTGCCCCCCTGGGTGAGGGTGGTAGTAGTGGTGGGCATCCTGCCCCCCTGGGTGAGGGTGGTAGTAGTGGTAGGCATCCTGCCCCCCTGGCTAAGGGTGGTAGTAGTGGTGGGCATCCTGCCCCCTGGGTGAGGGTGGTAGTAGTGGTGGGCATCCTGCCCCCCTGGGTGAGGGTGGTAGTAGTGGTAGGCATCCTGCCCCCCTGGTTGAGGGTGGTAGTAGTGGTAGGCATCCAGCCCCCCTGGCTAAGGGTGGTAGTAGTGGTGGGCATCCTGCCCCCCTGGGTGAGGGTGGTAGTAGTGGTAGGCATCCTGCCCCCTGGGTGGGGGTGGTAGTAGTGGTAGGCATCCAGCCCCCCTGGCTAAGGGTGGTAGTAGTGGTGGGCATCCTGCCCCCCTGGCTAAGGGTGGTAGTGGTGGGCATCTGGCACCCCCTGGGTGAGGGTGGTAGTAGTGGTAGGCATCCAGCCCCCCTGGCTAAGGGTGGTAGTAGTGGTGGGCATCCTGCCCCCCTGGGTGAGGGTGGTAGTAGTGGTAGGCATCCTGCCCCCCTGGTTGAGGGTGGTTGTGGTGGTTGGCATCCAGCCCCCCTGGGTAGGGGTGGTGGTGCGCATTCAGGCCCCTGTGTGCATATGTGGCATTGGTGATGGGCATCCCGCCCCTATGGTGCTGCTGTTGCTGGTGTAAGTATATTCAGATTCCCAGTGTATGTGTGTGATGTGTCGTGTACGTGTTGTATGTGTTTTGTGGTTGGTGTCTGACTTACCTTCTGCGCCGTACGCGTCCGTGCCTGTTCCGGTAGTAGATGTAGAATATTGGTATGATCGGGACGAAGGGATTCATGGTTGGTTCGTGTCGTTCGTCCTTCTCGTTGCTTCGCGTCGTCCTCGTCGCTTGGCTTCGTCCTCGTCGCTTCGCGTCGTCCTCGTCGGTGCTGTGTTCGTCTCGTAGCCGTGGATCGTGTTGTGGCGCGATTCGGAGCTTATGTGCGCCTCTCCCGGATGCTTTGACGTGCCGTGCGTAGCGACGGGTTCGGCGCGTACGGAAAGCGCATCGTACTTGTCCGGCCGGACGGGGCTGCATTTTCCCTTCCGTGCGACTCGATTCGGCGTTTCCGGATTCGCCTCGGTCGGAGAACAGGACCTGGTTTGGGTGAGTACGGCTCGGCCGGGATTTTTGCTGTTGTGCGCATCGTACTTGCTCGTTCGGTGTACTGTACGGATCGGTCGGGAAACTGGCTTTCGCATGGCTTTTTCCCGACCGAATAGTATTGGGTGCGCCTCCGACCGAGATCGGAATCG